>MU706082.1:10303-48082 GCA_026770625.1 Nicotiana glauca
CTATTTTACTTATTATATTGAGAGAATTGAGTCAGTATCAGCAGGTAAGCATATCTTCAGATTATCTTTGACTTCCAGCTACTTGCAGTTATTATATTATCAGTTCAGTTACAGCTTTCAGTATATTGCCTTACATACTCAGTACATTATTTCGTATTGGCATCCCTTTTATGGGGGCGCTATATTTCATGTGTGCAGGTCAGACAGACAGACGAGTAGGCCTCTTTAATAAGTGTTACCTGAGTTCAGCTTGATCTGTAAGCTCCATGCCTTTCAGAGTTTCCGGGTCTAAAGCCTTATGTATATCTTGTATATATACGTATATATGTCATGAGTAGGTCGGAGAGCCGTTCCAATCACAGTATATCCATTAGTAGAGGCTTGTAGACATATCTTGTCAATTAGTGCACTATGTTGGGCTTTCAGGCCTTGTATGTATATTTGGTTATTTTGTTAGCTGTAACAAATATGACGGCCTTGTCGGCCAAGTTTTATATTGATATTTAGTCAGCATTCGCTGTCGTCTTGCAATGTGGCCCATGGCCAAAAGTATGACATCATATGTTCAAAATCCCTTAGTTGCAAGTTGGTGCTTAGTTGAGTAAGGTACCGGGTGCCGGTCTCGCTCCCCAAGTTCGGGGCGTGACACAGCAGATCGGCCTAGGGATACATTTCAGGGTGGTGGGGCCCAGCCCCGTTGTTATGCTCTTCAGGCTAGGCCCGAGACTAAGGCTTCAGATGCAGTCATCACAGGTACGGTTCTAGTTTGTGATCGAGATGTTTCGGTACTATTTGATCCAGGGTCTACGTATTCATATGTTTCATCTTATTTCGCACCATGCTTGGTCATGCCTAGTGATGCATTGGGTGTTCCTGTATATGTGTCTACATCAGTATGTGACTCTATCGTAGTCGACCGAGTCCATCGTTCATGTGTTGTAGTGATTGGGGGTCTTGAGACCCGTGTAGACTTATTGCTCTTAGATATGGTTGACTTAGATATCATATTGGGTATGGATTGGCTATCACCCTATCACGCTATCTTGGACCGCCATGCCAAGACTGTGACCTTAGCGTTGCCGGGTATGCCTCGTTTAGAGTGGAGAGGCACTCCGGGTTATTCTACCCGTAGCGTCATTTCGTACGTGAAGGCTTGACGCATGGTCGAGAAGGGGTGTCTGGCCTATTTGGCCTATGTTTGTGATTCCAGTGCCGAGGTTCCTCCTATAGATTCTGTGCCTATTGTCCGGGAGTTTCTAGATGTTTTCCCTTCAGGTCTGCCGGGTATGCCACCCGACAGGGACATTGATTTCTGTATTGATTTGGCTCCGGGCTCCCAGCCCATTTCTATCCCGCCATATCGTATGGCCCCGCCGGAGCTGAAGGATTTAAAGGACCAGTTGCAGGATTTTCTAGAGAAGGGTTTCATTAGACCTAGTGTTTTACCTTGGGGCCCGCCAATGTTGTTTGTCAAGAAGAAGGACGGGTCGATGAGGATGTGCATAGATGACCGGCAATTGAACAAGGTAACAATTAAGAATAAGTATCCACTGCCGAGGATTGATGATTTGTTCGACTATCTTCAGGGTGCCAAGGTATTCTCCAAGATTGACTTGCGATCTGGCTACCATCAGTTGAGAATTACGTTATCAGATGTCCCTAAGACAACTTTCCGTACTCGGTATGGGCATTATGAATTCTTGGTCATGTCATTTGGGTTGACCAATGCCCCAGCAACATTTATGGAGTTGATGAACCAAGTGTTCAGGTCATATTTGGACATGTTCGTGATAGTCTTCATTGATGATATTTTGGTATTCTCCCACAGCCAGGAGGAGCATGAGCAACACCTTAGAGCGATTCTTCAGACTCTGAGGGATAGTCAGTTATATGCCAAGTTCTCCAAGTGCGAGTTCTGGCTGAGTTCAGCAGCATTTCTGGGTCACGTTGTATCAGCAGAGGGTATTTAGGTGGACCCAAAGAAGATTGAGGCAGTCAAGAACTGGCCTAGACCAGCATCAGCTACAGAGATTCGGAGTTTCTTGGGATTGGCAGGCTACTACCATCGGTTTGTGGAGGGGTTTTTGCCTATTGCAGCCCCGATGATCAGGTTTACCCAGAAGGGTGCCCAGTCCAAATGGTCAGACGAGTGTGAGGCAAGCTTTCAGAAGCTCAAGACGGCTATGAATACGGCACCGGTGTTGGTTTTGCCCACAGGATCAGGGCCTTATATAGTCTATTGTGATGCTTCCTGTATTGGGCTTGGTGCAGTGTTGATGTAGGGTGGCAAGGTTATTGCCTATGCTTCGAGGCAGTTGAAGATTCATGAGAAGAACTATCCAGTGCATGATTTAGAGTTGGCAACTATTGTTCACGCCTTGAAGATTTGGAGGCACTATTTGTATGGCGTGGCATGTGAGGTGTTCACTGACCACAAGAGTCTTCAGTACTTGTTCAAGCAAAAGGAGTTGAATTTGAGGCATAGGAGGTGGTTGGTGTTGTTGAAAGATTATGATGTCACCATTTTATATCATCCGGGGAAGGCCAATGTGGTGGCCGATGCCTTGAGTAGGAAGTCAGCCAGTATGGGCAGTCTTGCTTATATTACAGTCAGTCAGAGATCGCTTGCTTTGGATGTTCAGGCCTTAGCCAATCAGTTCGTGAGACTGGATGTTTCTGAGCCCAGTCGTATGTTGGCTTGCACGGTTGCTCGTTCTTCATTATTGTAGCGTATCCTTGATCGGCAGTTTGATGATCCCCATTTGTGTGTCCTCAGAGAACGGTGCAGTGTGGAGGTGGCCAGCAGGTTACCTTAGATGATGATGGAGTTTTGAGATTGCAGGGCCGAGTATGTATGCCTAATGTGGATGGACTTCGAGAGTTGATTTTAGAGGAGGCCCATAGTTCCCGGTACTCTATTCATCCGGGCGCTGCAAAGATGTATCAGGATTTGTGGCAACATTATTGGTGGCGTAGAATGAAGAAAGATATTGTAGCATATGTGGCTCGTTGTTTGAACTGTCAGCGGGTTAAGTACGAGCATCAAAGGCCTGGTGGTTTGTTTCAGAGGATTGAGATTCCTGAGTGGAAGTGGGAAAGGATCACTATGGACTTCGCTACTGGACTTCTGTTGACTCAGAAGAAGTTCAATGCAGTTTGGGTCATCGTGGACAGGCTGACCAAGTCAGCGCATTTCATTCCTGTGGCAGTCTCCTATTCATCCGAGAGATTAGCTGAGATTTATATCCGGGAGATTGTTCGCCTTCATGGTGTGCCAGCATCTATCATTTCGGACTGGGTACGCAGTTTACCTCCCGCTTCTGGAGAGCAGTTCAGTGATAGTTGGGCACACAGGTTGGGTCGAGAACAACATTTCATCCCCAGACGGATGGTCAGTCCGAGCGGACTATTCAGATTTTGGAGGGTATGCTCCGAGCTTGTGTTATTGACTTTGGAGGCTTGTGGGATTAGTTCTTGCCTTTAGCAGAGTTTGCTTACAATAATAGCTACCATTCGAGCATCCAGATGGCTCCTTATGAGGCTTTATATGGTAGGCAGTGTCGGTCTCCGGTTGTGTGGTTTGAGCCGGGAGAGGCTCGGTTGATAGGTACAGATTTGGTTCAGGAGGCCTTGCAAGATCATTCAGGATAGGCTTCATTCAGCTCAATCTAGGCAAAAGAGCTATGCAGATCATAAGGTTCGAGATGTAGCTTTCATGGTTGGTGAGCGAGTATTGCTCCGAGTGTCGCCTATGAAGGGCGTGATAAGATTTGGGGAAAAGGGCATGCTTAGCCCTAGATTCATTAGTCCGTTTGAGATTCTCGATCGAGTGGGAGAGGTGGCTTACCGCCTAGCTTATCAGCCGTGCGTCTAGTTTTCCATGCATCCATGCTTCGGAGGTATCAAGGCGATCCAGCCCACGTGTTAGATTTCAGCACTGTCCAGTTGGACAAGGACTTGTCTTATAAGGAGGAGCCGGTAGCTATTCTAGACCGGCAGGTTCGTCAATTAAGATCCAAGAGTTTTCCTTCTGTTCGTGTTTAGTGGAGAGGCCAGCCTCCTGAGGCATCGACCTGGGAGTCCGAGTCTGATATGCAGAGTCGTTAGGTACTTCTTTTTTTTGTTCGTTCGAGGACGAACGGTTGTTTTAGAGGTGGAAAATATGACGACCCAAAGGGTCATCACCTATTTTCTTATTTATTTCGTGCTTCTGAGGCCTTGAAAACCTCATTTTTAGTCTCCTCGATCTGCGTACGCAGTCCGGGCACGTAGCCGAAAAGACTAAATGTGAAATTCTGTGAAAAATGCTAAAATTTAGTATTAAAATGAATAAGTTTGACTTTGGTCAACATTTTGGGTAAATAGACACAGACCCATTATTTGACAGTCCTAGAGGGTCCGTAGAAAAATATGGGACTCGGGCGTATGCTCGGAATCGAATTCCGAGGTTCCAAGCCCGAGAAATGAATTTTTGAGTAAAATTATTTTTCTGAAATTATTAAGAAAAATTGAAATGAAAATTGATTAGAACGTGCTGGTATCGGGCCCGTATTTTGGTTCCGGCGCCTGGTACAGGTCTTATATGTGGTTTAAGATATTTCTGTGAAATTTGATTGAAATTGGACGTCGTTTGACGTGTTTCGGACTTAAAATTCTAAATTTGAAAGTTTATGAAGTTTGAAGAAAAAGCTATTGATTTTGAGGCTTGATTCATTATTTTTTATGTTAATTTGGCGATTTGATCGCACGGTTAAGTTCGTATGATGTTGTTGAGTTAGTGTATGTGTTTGGTTAGGAGCCCCGAGGGCTCGGGAGTGTTTCGGAGGTGTTTCGGAGTGGTTTCGGACTTAGGAAAAGTGCAGGTTTTCTTCAGCTGTTGCAGAACTCATTTTCTTCTTCGCGTTCGCGACGCTTCAGCTTCATCCTCCTTTGTGTTCGCGTCAGCACAATCGCGTTCTCATAGAGTTAATTAACCCTGGGGGACATGGCCGAATTTTCCTCTTCGCGTTCGCATACCATCACTCGCGAGAGAGTAGCCTTGAAACTTCCTTCATTGCGTTCGCTAGGTGTCCACGCGTTCTTGTAGACTTAAAATCCTGGACCCCAACCTTTTCTCTTCACGTTCGCATCCTTCCCCATCGCGAACGTGATGGTCAGTTGAGTCAACCCTTCGCGAATGCAACTCCCTTTCCGCGAACGCGAAGGGCAATTTTTGCCCAGTTATATTTAACTTTCAGAACAGTGTGGTCGTGACTTCTTCATAAAAACATCCGAGTTTCTTCTTCTCCAAGGTCCTTAGGCATCCATTGAAGCTTCCTTTCATCAAGACCTCTTGTGTTAGTAAATCCCAACTCGTTTTCTTCATTTTCCATCATTATTTATTGAATTCCTAAGCTTAAATCATGTAAATTAGGGTAGAAATTGGAGAAAATGGGTAGAGTTATGGCTTTTTACTTTTTCTTGATTTAGACCTCGTTTTGGGGTTGAATTTGAGAACAAATTATATATTCGGGCTCGTGGGTGAATGGGGGATTTGATTTTGGTCCGAACCTCGTGTTTTGACCAAGCGGGGCCTGGGGCGATTTTGGAGTTTTTGGAAAGAAAGCTTGGAAATCTATAATTAGACATTGGGTTTGATTTGTTTAGAATATGTTGATATTATGAAGTCATTATTGTATAGATTTGATTGAGTTGGAGCCGAATTCGAGAGGGAAAGCGGTTGTTGTGGATTGATTTGGCCGTGAAAGTTGAGGTAAGTGTTTCGTTTAACCCTAACTTGAGGGAATAGGAGTTGAGTCTTATTTGCTACTTGCTAAGTGTCAAGTACGATGTATAGGCATGGTGACGAGTATCTATGCATTGGTGTCTAGCATGACCGTGAGTCCTTAATTGCGAATAGCTGGGATTTTGTTATATCTTCCCTTCTTAATTGATGGCTTCTATGTGTTGTAAAGATCTTGTGAAAGAAATTGTGACCTTTGAAATTCGTGGAGCGTTAGCTCGAGTTGAAATACAATTGTGAAGGTATATAAGAAAAATAAATTTTTGAAGTATTGGCTCGAGTGATAATGTGATCTATGAGATAAAAGTGAACGAAAGGTAAAGAGTTAATGATTTTTTTCCTTGCCGGGACGTTGTTGATTATTGAATATTTTTCCTTGCCGGGATATTGAGATTTTTGATGTTGTACCCTTGCTGGGTTTTTAAATTGCTTGTTTGTATTCCCTTGCCGGGATTTCCATCATTGTTTATTTATTTTCTTGCCCTTGTTTGTGATTGTTGTTTGGGTGAGGAAGAGTGTTAAAGCACGAAGGATGATGTCGTGCATTGTTTGATTATGGTAAGGAAAGAGTGTAAAGCACGAAGGGTGATTTCGTGCCATGTTCGCTTATTATGCGAAAAGAGTGTTAAAGCACAAAGGGTAATGTCGTGCTGCATGATGTACCATTCTATGCCGATTCTATTGATATATGTGAGGAATGAGAGTAAAAGCACGAAGGGTGATGTCATGCACATGTTATTGCTTGGTGAGTATGAGAGTAAAAGCACGAAGGTTGATGTCGTGCACTTGTTGGTTTCTGTTTCTTTACATACTATTGCGTTGTGTTGTTTTCCTTTGTTACTGGACGACTCTTATTTGGAAATTTTGATACTCCCCACAGCATATTTTCCCTCCCATATTGTTTATCTGTTTTGCATTTTATTCCGTTGTATATATGTGAAACTGTACAGGTTTATGTGGTAGTATGGTCTAGCCTCGTCACTACTTCGCCGGGGTTAGGCTAGACACTTACCAGCACATGGGGTCGGTTATGCTGATTCTACACTCTGTACTATTTTGCACAGATCCAGGTTTCGAGCAGCAGCAGCAGCATTAGTGCGGGAGCAGGCCTTCAGTCCAGCAAGACCCGAGGTAGCCTTGCAGGCGTCCGCAAGCCCGGCATCTCCCTTATCCTCTCTTTTAGTCTATTATCTCATTATGTTCGAGAAAAACAGTTTATGTTTTCTTTCAGACGTTGTATTTAGTATTTTTAGCAGTTCGTGAGTACAGTGACAGCAGTCTTGGGTAGAAGATTTGTTGAACTTTCCGCTTTGCTATTCAGTTTTATTAAATGCTAAGACTTCCACTTATCATTGTTGAATTTTATTATTTATATATTATTGTCGAAGAATCGTTAAAAGGATTTGTATATTAATGAAAAAGTAATCAAGTTTGGCTTGCCTAGCTTCCACAAGTAGGCGCCATCACGACCCCCGAGGGTGAAAATTTTGGGTCGTGACAAGTGTATATGAGTGTATAAATATATTTTATACACTATTATATACTTTTATACATCTTTATACAAATTTCTGTGGACGAACTTCTTCCACGATTTTCAGTTGCAATTCTTGTTCAAAATTAGTCCAAATCTCCATTAATTGACTTCAAATTTTATATACAACCTCCTTATACTATTTCTAATAAGTCTAAATAATACTCACTCCAAATTTCTTACACAATCAAATTTAAAATTTAAACTCACATATTTAAGCTTGTTAAAATTTTAATTTTCACTATCCAAATGGATTTGGTTTGTTGAACTAATATTTGAGTCACAATTATAATTCGAAAATTAACTTAAAAGCTTGAGAAATCTTTTTTAAAGATTAAATAGTAATTTCTAGAAACTATTGAAGTTGGATGTTGAATCTTAACCTATTATTTTTGGGCTAACTGGTTCTAAATTGATATATGGGCTATAAAATTGAAAAATATGGAGCTTAATTATTCTTATGTGAAATTTTTCCGAAAATTTATATGTAAACACCAATAGGAAAAATTAGAAGAAAACCAGAAGTAATTAATGAATATGAGATTTGTCCAATTAGACAATCCAAGTGGTCCTAGGCCTAAAAGTAAAGGCTCAACATGCACATTAATTAGATAAGTGAAAAGGATATTTAAAGTTATTGTTAGGAAATCTGTATTAATATAATAAATAATGAAACATAAACTATCACGACCTGGATTTTCCATCCTCGGGAGTCATGATAATGCCTACTAGTAAAAGCTAGGCAAGCCAACTATTTCGATTTAATTACTTTTTTCATTTTAACCTCTTAACAATTTCAAGTCAACATATTATAAACAGCGGAAAATAATAATGTGGAAGAAAGATATTTAACGTTTAAGCTAATACCAATGTGAATCCATAAACATAAACTACCCAAAACTGGTGTCACAATCTCACATACTATCTAAGGATACTACAAATAGGGTCCGAACAAAATAGATACATGTTCGTCTCTGAAATTGTAAAGAACAGAAGAAAAACTAGATAGGAAGGGGACACCAAGGTCTGCGGGCGCCTGCAGGACTACCTCAGGTCTCCTGATGGACTGAAGGCAACAACTTCATTGTGGTTCAAAAGCTCCAGCACCGGGATCTGCACACAGTGCAGAGTGAAATATCAGCACAACTGACCCCATGTGCTTGTAAGTGTCGAGCCCAAAATCGGAGAAGTAGTGAAGAGGCTAGGACGATACTACCAAATAAACCTGTGCAGTTAAACCATATACAGCAGAAAAATAAAGGTAGAAATTTACAGTTAAAGATAGGAGGGAAAAACATGCTGCGGGGAATATCAGGTAACAACATAACCAATAGAGAAATGTAAACAACACCATAGTTCAAATATCAACAAGAATCAGGAACTCAAAATCACGTGCACGGCATCACCCTTCATGTTTTTATTCTCATCCTCACCATAAGAATCAATAGAATCAGCACGGCATCACCCTTTGTGCTTTTACCTCACATAATCATGGCATGGAATTATCCTTCGTGCATTATCACTCATATCATGGCACGACACTCTACATAGTGCGGCACGGCGTCACCCTTCATGCATTAGTAATCACAATATCGGTACAACATCACCCTTCGTGCTTTACACTCTTCCTCACCCAAGCAACAATCACAAAGCAATTTGTTCAAGGGAATAAATAATATCACAATAGAATTCCGGTAAGGGAACAATAGCACATTAGTAATATCCCGGCAAGAGAAACAATATCAAAGAGCAATAATATCCCGACAAGGGAAAAATATCATAAACAATAACCTCCTAGCAAGGGGGTCAGAAACATCTCTCATCTCATTTTCACAATCGCTTCACAGCATAAGCCTCAGCTTGAGCCAATACTCAACAATGGTCAATTACCAAGAATACTTTCATAAATATTTTTAAACAATGATAATCACCATATTAAGCATGAATAAAACATAACGGAGCCACAACAATTATAATACAAGACTCACGGGCATGCTTGATACCAACGTATAGATACTTGTCGTCATACCTATACGTTGGACGCAACAATAACACATAACAAATAAGACTATGACTCATATTTCCTCAAACCAGACCAAATACTTACCTCAAACTTCCACGGCCAACTCAGGCCTCAAACACTGCTTTTCCTTTATAATTCTCCTCCAATTTACTTATATCTAGTCCAAATTAATTTAACAACATCAATAAATGCTAAAGAATTCATACTCAATGCTTAATTATAGGTTTTAAATCAATCCCCCAAAAAGTCAAAAATTGACCCCGGGCTCGCTTGGTCGAAACTCGAGGTTCGGATGAAAACCCGATCACCCATTCACCACAAGCCCGAATACGAAATTGGTTCCAAAAGCCGACCCCAAAATGAGGTCTAAATTCTAATTATTCAAAAAGCCCTAACTCTACCCAAAATCCCTAATTTCTACCATAAAAACCCTAGATTTTTGGCAGAAGATTGATGAAATGCAAAGGGAAATGAAAAAAAAAGGTTTAGAATCATATACAAATACTTTGGAGAAGAACTTGCTTCTTGAAAATCGCCTCAATGCTCTCTAGTTTTAAAAATATGAAAATGTGAGCTGTCTCCCGATTTTGCTACAGTTTTTAATTCATTGGATAGGCCTTTTTCGCGTTCGTGAGACGCCTAGGTTAAAATCCCTTCCCCAAGTTCCCAGCCCAATTAGCCTTTGCGTTCACGATAGCCAGGTTGCACTGCGAAGGGTAACCCCCCATGCTACGCGTTCGTGACCTGTGTCTCACGTTCGCGTAGAGGAAATACACCCTCAAACAAACTTAACCTTCGCGTTCACAAGAGTCCCTTCGCGAACTCGAAGAACAATGTATCAACACACCAGAAACAACAATACAACAAAAAATCCTAAGTCCAAAACACCCCAAAACCTATCCGAAACTCACTCGAGTTGTCGCGGCTCCAAACCAAACATGCATACTAACTCAAACGTATCATATGGACTTACTCGTGCGATCAAATTTCCAAATTAACATCTTTAACAATGAATTTAGCATCAAAATCAAAGAAAAATATGAAGAACTCTTAAGTTTCAAATTTCACAACTGAGAGTCGATTCACGTCATATGAAGTTCGTTTATTACCAAATTTTACAGGTACAACTTAAATATCATATAAGACATGTACCAGGCTCCGAAACCAAAATACGAGCCTGATACTATCAAATTCAAACACATTTAAATTTTGCAAGAACTCTTATAATTTCAGTTAAATAATTTTCTTTAAAAATTTACTTCTCGGGCTTGGGACCTCGGAATACAATTTCGGGCATATGCCTAAGTCTCATATTTTCCTACGGACCCTCTGGGATCATAAAATCACGGGTCCGGGTCCGTTTACCCAAAATATTGGCTGAAGTCAACTTAAATTCAATTTTTAAGGCCAAATTAGTATTTTTATCAAATTTTCACATAAAAGCATTCAGATACCACCTGGACCATGCACGCAAATCGAAGTAAGATAAAAGGAGGCTTTTAAGGCCTCAAAACACAGGATTTTCTTTCAAAAAGAGTGATGACCTTTTGGGTCATCACAGAAACAGAAGCAGAAAGTTAACAACAATAGAATTATAAAATAATATTTGAAAAATAATTTCGGAATAAATCGAGCCCACTGAATGCACAATGTGTCCTTAAGAATATTATTCCCCTCAAGTATCCGAGGTGCTGGAATATTATTCTCCCAAAATAGAATGATTTAACTCACTGGTGCATTGGTACAAAAAACCATGGTATCAATTAACCTCTCAATGGTAGTAAATCACATTGGAATAGATTTGTGCAGAAGAAGAAGAAGTCTTGAAGTTCAGAAAATTTGTAAGGAAAAATCTGAGGATTTAAACGAATTTATAGCCAATGGAATTACCGTTTATGAAAGTTTACAACCCTTCAAAACTATCACTTATAAATGGAAGGGAAATTTAAATAAAAATTCAGGAAGAAAATGAATCTGGTCGCGCACAAATTTCAATGCCGAAGCCGAGCCAAGCGAGCGACGATGACAATGGTGTGGGGCTTATCCTCTTCTTAACTCTTTAAGAGCTAGACGAAGGGAAATTGTATATATATACCAATCAAAAGTATTTTCCTTCTCCAATATGGGACAATGTCCCTTTGTGAAGGAGGGAAATTCAAATATTTCATTTTTTCTCTATTTCCTATTCACTCTTTATTTTAAGCTCATCAAGCTTAAACCCAACAATCCCCCCATGAATGGGGAATTACTATAAGACAAAGGAATGCATGGACGAGTGTGTGATTTACATGCAAGAACTAATTGCATTTGGATAAGTAGGTTTTCTTTTTAACTTTTAGTAGTGAACTTATATCAAATATACTCGGTCAATCGGTAGATTTGATATCTTTAAACCGTCAAGCTTTGTTGTATACCTAGACAACATAAGTCACACAATCAACCCTTAACCATCTATGATTCTTACAGTTGTGTTCGTTTCATTTTTCAGCCATGAACATCGCCTGGTTTTGTGAGTGCTTAGAGAATAAGCATTTACTTACATTCACCTTGAAGCGGCTTACATTTCATACTCACATAGGTGATTTCTAAATGTGTAATCCTATGAACATACTATCTGGTCATATCCTGCCAGACTTAGCAAATTATTAGAAAGCTTTAAGCTTTATTTACTCATCAAAAAGCTTTAATGTTTTACCTCAATTTCTGAGCATTGTCTTCATCACGAGAATGAGTTGAGTTATTTAAAAATGTTGAACCGCCAGTCATAATTTTGTTTGATCTCTTTGAACCTAGCTCTTGGTATCTCCAGTCTGCTAGATAAAGTTATCATCATGATAACTTGTCTTGGGCCTTAACCCCATTCTCTTTGATGATCTTTCAGCAGCCTCTCTAGATAGGCTTTTTGTAAGTGGATCTGACACGTTATCTCTTGACTTTACGTAGTCAATAGTGATAACACCACTAGAGAGTAGTTGTCTAATGATATTGTGTCTCCGTCATATGTGATAAGATTTTTCATTATACATAACGCTCTTTGCCCTGCCAATTGTCGTCTGACTATCACAATGTATACATATCGATGTCAAAGGTTTATGCCAAAATGGAATATATTCCAAGAAATTTTGGAGCCATTCGGCTTCTCCACCGGCCTTATCTAAAGCTATAAATATCAGATTCCATTATAGAACGGGCAATGTACGTTTGTTTGGAGGATTTATGTGATGAACTGGCCGGTCTTATTAAGAATTAACGCCTCGATCTCCTATTAACTACTTTCCCTATATTTATTTCTGCTATTTTGATTTTTCAGGATGTTCAATTTTGAGTTTTGAAGAGTTTTGGGACACTTAGTCCCTAAATGAGAGCTTCAGTGTTGGAAGTTTGACCATAGTCGGAATAGTGTGAAAACGGCCTCAGAATGGAAATTCAATGGTTCTGTTAGCTCTTTTGGGTGATTTCGGTCTTAGGGGCGTGTTCGGATTGTGTTTTGGAGGTCTGTAGCTAATTTAGGCTTGAAATGCCGAAAAGTCGAATTTTGAAGTTTTCGGTTCGATAGTGAGATTTTGATTCGAGGGTCAAAATGAAATTCTAAAAGTTGGATTAGCTCTGTAATGTTTAATGTGACATGTGTGCAAAATTTTAGGTCATTCAGACGAGGTTTGATAGACTTTTTGATCGAAAGCGTATTTCTAGAGTTTTGGAGTTCTTAGGCTTGAATCTGTGGTTAATTCGTCGTTTCAATGTTGTTCTAGGTGTTTTGAGGATTGATATAAGTTTGGACAGTGGTATTAGACTTGTTGGTGCTTTTGGTTGAGGTCCTAGGGGCCTCGGGATGATTTCGGATGGTTGACGGAAGGATTTTGGAGTTTGGAGTTTGGAGTTGCAGCTTCAGCTGCTGGTTTTCTATCATTACCGCACCTACGAGTGTGGGACCACAGGTGCGGTGCTGCAGAAGCAGCTCAGTGGCCACAGAAGTGGAAATGAGGAAGGGGGACAGGAACCGTAGAAGTGGCATAAGTACTGCACATGCGTGACCGCAGATGCGGATTTTGGATCGCAGGTGCGAGATGGAGCTTTTAAGTGAGAACCGCATAAGTGGTTGCCCGACCATAGAAGAGGTATTACAGATGCAATTGTTGGACCACAGATGCGGGATTTCTGGGCAGAATATAGGAAATTTTGAGGGTTTAGTTTCAAAAGTTAGAAATTTGATTTGGAGCCCGGGAGAGGGCGATGAGAGGAAATTGAAGAGGAGATCATTGAATAACAATTCTTTAACCCTTTCTAGTTATATTCTATCAATATATAGTTAGTTTCATCATTTAATTTCAGATTGGAGATAAAAATTGGGGAAACGTTGGAAGAAAGTTCTTAGACCTAGAATTCAACTTTTGATTCGGAATTTGACCTTAGATTTGGATAATTTTGGTATGCATGAACTCGTGAGAGTGTGAGGATTCTGAAACTATAAATTTTACCCGATTTTGATACGTGGGTCCGAGGGGAATTTAGGTTATTTTGCCTAATTTAGCGTATTAGCTTAGAATTTCTTTGTAGAATCAGTTACTTGAAGTGTTATTTACATTATGCAATTGAATTGAATAGATTTGGGCCATTTGGAGTCAAGTACTCGTGGCAAAAGCGTGGTTTCAGGTTGATTTGAACTGGTTTGAGGAAAGTGGCTTGCCTAACCTTTTGTGGGGGAACTTTCCCCTTAGGATTTGGTATAATTGGTGATTGAGATGCCTTGTACGTGAGGTGACGAGTGCGTAGTTGTGCTAATTATTGGAAATTCGGTTTTTCGTTAAGTAATTACTAGTATGTGTTCTTTCCTGTTTTTTATTACTTGCACTATTAGGCTTGTTGTTAACTTAGAAAAGCATGTCTAAGTGATTTAATTGCTTTATTTGTTCAAACTGCTTTACCTAAATTCTGTGCAGCATACTAGGCTAGACTACTTGTTTTCCTTAATATGAAACTTGACATTTCTGAGTATTTTTCCTGTTGCTGCTGTGTATTTATATTGGGACTATGGATGTGGGATTCCAGTAGCTCCCCCTTGTCTGTTTACATTTGGGACTACAGATGTGGGATTCTCGTAGATCCCCCCTACACAGTTATATGGAACTATGGTACTGCACCTGGTAGATTCCCCCAGTACTGGATATTTATTTGGGACTATGGAACGGGATTCTGGTAGATCTCTACGCACTATGAGTTGGACTACGGGACGGTATCCTGGAAGACCTATTGGATATGTATACTTGGGACTACAGGAAAATATCCTGGAAGATCCTCTATTGTTATTATTGGTGTTGAGATGTATTTTCTTCTGTGTTTTCTTTGCCTCTGTATAGTTGTTGTTGTCCTTTATAACTGGTATTATTTTCGTTTTTTTGCTTATTTATACTGCTCTGTTATACAATGTCGAACTTTATATTTTATATAACCTCGGTAGGGCCCTGACCTTCCTCGTCACTACCCGACCGAGGTTAGGCTTGGCACTTACTAAGTACCGCTGTGGTGTACTCATGCCCTTTCTGCGCATGTTTTTCATGTGCTGATCCAGATACCTTGACTCAGACTTACCACACTTGAGGCGAGGCGATCCTTCGGAGACTTCGAGGTATATTTGTTGCGTCCTCAAATCGAGGAGTATCTCTCCATTCTCTCTTATAGTGATAGCCCTTCTATCTTTACTGTTGATGTAGACATTCCGGAGTTAGTGCATTTTTAATGTATTCGTAGCTTGTGATTCATGGGTTTCCGAATTTTGGGACTAGGTATTAGCTTTTGAGAAGTTAACGTTGTGTATGTCTAGCGGCACTTTTAAACATTATTTTATTACTCTATCTCTGTTTTAACTTGTTTTCTTCCGCAATTTGGTGTATTTTCCGCATTTTAGGCTTATCTAGTCGTAGAGACTAGGTGCCATCACGATGGTTCATGGAGAGCGAATAGGGATCGGGACAATTTCCAAGACACTGCTCCATCCCCAATTGTGAAAATATATCCACTCGTGATTTAACTTCAGATGATCCAGTGATCCCATTTGCATCACGATACCCCTCAATCACTGAGGGATATTTGTTATAATGCAAAGAATAATTTTGGGTATGTTTCAGATTCCCCATAACTCGTTTCATTGCCATCCAATATATTTGATTGGCATTACTTGTAAACCGACTCAATTTGCTAACAGCACATGTTATATCTAGTCGCGTACAATTCATGATATACATCGAACTTTCAGTTGTCAGTCACTTTCACCTTTATTTTTTTGAAGTGCATAAATCACGTCAATTGGAATCTTGTCAATTTTGAAATCCAAAGACGTGAATTTGTCAAGTACTTTTTCAATATAGTGAGACTGTGATAATGACCTATGGAGTCTTGTGAATTCTGATTCCTAAGATCACATCATCAATTCCTAGGTCTTTCATGTCAAATTTTCTAGCCAATATGTACTTAGTAGCATTTATATCTTCCATATTTTGACTCATCAACATGTCATCAACATATAAACAAACAATGACTTCATGACCTGGAGTGCTTTTAATGTAAACACATTTATCACACTCGTTGATTTAAACCCACTTGCCAATATTGTTTGGTCAAATTTTGGCATGCCATTGTTTGGTTGCTTGTTTAAGTCCATAAAGCAATTTAACAGGTTTGCACACTTTCTTTTCGTTATCCGAAACCACAAAACCCTCAAGTTGTTATATGTAAATTTGTTCCTCCAATTCTCCATTTAAGAAAACAGTTTTAACATCCATTTGATGGATTTCAAGATCATACACGACCACAGTGCTACTAACACCCTAATAGATGTTATCCTCGTTACTAGCGAGTAAGTGTCAAAGTAATCAAGGCCTTTCTATTGTCTATAACCTTTGACAAGAAGTCTTGCCTTATATTTGTTAATTGTGCCATCAGCTTTTATTTTCTGTTTAAAGATCCATTTCGAACCTAAAGGCTTATTACCTGGAAGAAGATCAATCAATTCTCATGTATGGTTATCAAAATTAATTGAAGTTCACTATTGACTGCCTCTTTTTAAAATGTTGAATCTGAAGATGACATAGCTTGTTTAAAGGTTTGAGGCTCATTTTCAAGCAAGAATGTCACAAAATTTGGTCCAAAGGAAGTAGATGTTCTTTGACGTTTCCTACGCATTGGATCTTCTTCACGTGGATTATTTTCCTTTGTTCTTTCCATGGTCGTTTAGGTCTTTCACTTAACAACTCGCATTCGGTTTTATACAGATAGATGCTTTTAAAAAATTCAGCATTATCTGATTCAATTACCGTATAAACATAAATATTGGGGTTATCAGATTTATGAAATAAAAACCGACATGCTTTACCACAACATATGCAATAAAAGCACAATCTATAGTATTTGGTCCGATTTTGGCCCTTTTGGGTAAAAGAACTTGTACCTTTACTAGACCCTCCCACACTTTGAAATATTTCAAGTTGGGTTTTTTTTTTCCTTTTCACTTTTCATATGGAATAGATTGTGTTTTGCTATGGTGTACTCTATTGAGTATTCGGTTAGCGCTAAGGATAGCTCCCTCCCCCCTCCCCCCCAAAAAAAACTCTGCTATAATCCGAAACTTATTAATAAAGAATTCATCATTTCCTTTAATGACCGATTTTTCCTTTACGAAATTCCATTGGATTGAGGTGTGTGGGGGGCAGTAGTTTGATGGATAATTCCATATTCCTAGCATACTTCTACAAATGGAGATTCATATTCTCCACCCCTATCACTTCTAATCATTTTGATCTTTTTATTCGATTTATTCTCCACTTCATTCTTGTATTTCTTAAATGCTTCAACTGCTTCATCCTTACTATTAAGAAAATAAATATAACAATATCGAGTGAAATCGTCAATAAAAGTTATAAAATACTTTTTCCCACCTCAAGATGGTTTCAACTTATCACAAGTGTCAGTATGAATTATGTCTAACGGATTTGAATTCCTTTCAACATACTTATAAGGATGTTTTACAAACTGAGATTCAACACATATTTGATATTTTGATTTATTACATTCTAATTTAGGCAATACTTCTAAATTAATTAACTTTCATAAGGTTTTATAATTTACATGTCCTAAACAAATATGCCATAAATCATTTGACTCCAATAAGTAAGAAGAAGCTGAAATTTATTCGTACCGTCAACAACCATTACATTAAGTTTGAAAAGGCCCTCTATGAGGTAGCATTTTCCAACATACATTTCATTCTTGCATACAACAACTTTGTCAGATACAAATACACATTCGAATCCATTCTTAACAAGTAAAGAAGTAGAAACTAAATTCTTCCTAATAATAGGATCATGAAGAACGTTATTGAGAGTTAACACCTTAACGGAAGTTATCTTCAGGAATATCTTCTCATAACCTTCAATCTTAGATGTTGCAGTATTTCCCATAGAAAACTCTTCTTCAAGACCATCGGTAGAGCAAGTCGCAAGTGTTTCTTTGACACCACAAACATGTTGAGTAGCTCCAGAGTCAATCCACCACTCCTTCAGACTTCCAACTAGGTTGCATTCCGAAAGCATTGCACACGGACCATCAATGTCATCATTCTTCTCCATTATATTGGCTTGTCCCTTTTTCTTATCCTTTTTCGGGAGACGACAACCAGTGGCTTTGTGAATAGCTTTCCCATAATTGTAGTAGTTGCCTTTGAATTTCTTTTTGCACTGCTCCTTAGCTTGTCCAGAAGACCTCTTCCTCTTCTTACTATTTAGAGCAGTCTCCTCAACGATATTAACTCCCATAATCATTGAATTTCCATGAGGTTTCTTCTCGGTTGTTTTGTTGTCTTCCTCAATCTTGAGACGAATCACAAGATCTTCCAACTTCATTTCTTTGTACTTGTGCTTAAGATAGTTTATGAAATCTCTCCACGAATAAGGTAATTTTTCAATCATTTCAGCCACGTGAAATGTTTCATTTACGACCATACCTTCAGCGATAAGGTCAAGAAAAATAAGTTGAAGTTCTTAAACTTGGATTCCAACGGTTTTATTGTCTATCATTTTATAGTATAGAAACTTGGCAACCATAACTTCTTCAAGCATGCATCTTCAATGTTGTACTTCTTCTCAAGTGCGTCCCATAATTTATTCGAAGTATTCATAGAATTGTAGACATTGTACAAGTCATCCTCCAAAGCACTTAGGATATAGCCTTTGCAAAGAAAATCTGTCTGTTTCCACACCTCAACAATCATAAATTTTTCGTTGTCCGGCATGTCCTCGGCAGGCACTGAAAGTTCTTCACTGGTAAATTTTTGCATACCAAGTGTGCTAAGCCAGAAGAACATTCTTTGCTTCCATCTTTTGAAGTTGGCTCCAGAAAATTTTTTCGGTTTCTCTGCCGGTGGAATGACAGTTCGGCTTGACGAGGCTATCGTCGTTGCTGCAATATTCACAGAAGGATTTCCATTATTAATTGTTATTTCTCATTGTCAACAACAGAAGAGTTCAATTAATGGCAAAAAACAGCACAGTAAACAGTATTGTAATTAACGATAAACAGTACGTTTAATAAATAAAAACTAAAGTTTGTATATACTGTTTCACATAAAACGATGATGTTTTTATGTTCTTTAAATTGTTTCTAAATTTTAATACTCCGATGAAGTTTTTATATCTTTAAATCAGTATAGAAAAATTCAGAAGGAGTAGCAAACCACCAGGATTTAATCTCCAAAAACAGAATACAGATTACGAATAAAAAATAATTTCCTTAAGATTGTTAGAAAATCTGTATTACTGCAATAAATAATGAAACAATAACTTTCTGAAACAGAAACAGAAACAGAACGTTAGAAACAACAGAATATTGAAATAATATATGAAAAATAATTTCGAAATAAATCGAGCCCACTGAATGCATAGTGTGTCCTTAAGGAAATTATTCCCCTCAAGTACTTGAGGTGCTGGAATATTATCCTCCCAGGATAGAACGATTTAACTCACTGGTGTATTAATACCAAAAACCTCGGTGTCAGCGATCCACTCAATGGTAGTAAATCACGTTGGAATAAATCTGTGTAGAAGAAGAAGAAGAAGAAGAAGAAGAAGAAGAAGAAGAAGAAGTCTTGAAGTTCAGAAAATTCATAAGGAAAAATATGAGGAATCAGATCTTTGACCGAAGTCGAAGCCGAAGCCGAGTGAGCGACGACGACGGCGCGATGCTTGCCTTCTTCTTAACTCTTTAAGAACTAGAAGAATAGCATTGTATATATATCCATCAAAAGTCTTTTCTCCAATATGGGACAATGTCCTTTGTCAATGAGGGAAATTCAAATATATTATTTTTCCTCCATTTCCCCTTCGCTCTTTATTTTAAGCTAACCAAGCTTAAACCCAACGATTATAATAATATCCGGAAAAAAAAAAAAAACCTCTAACAAGAACTACAAATAAAAGACTTGGAAACATGTTAGGCTTTCAAATTTCAACTTTTTTCATATTTCTCTACCAGCGAAGACACAAACATTATCATGTTTCGCTATCAGGTTATTACCAAAGGCTAAAAGTAAAAGAAATTCCATGGAGTAGCCATCGACAAGTCGAATATTCCAAGTTACTCTTCGGAAGCAACCTCAGAATGATTCCTTAATTAATTCGCCAAAATTTTGACTGTCAATATAATCGAAATTTTAAATATACGAGTAGTTAAGGTATTGTCCTTAAATTTGTATGTTTGGTTTAGTTATCATTATACAAAAACTGGAATTAGCTAAGAATTTCATCGCTAAATCATTTGTAACAAACAAAAAAAAATTGATAATTTATCGCTAATCCTATTTAGCGATGAATATTTCTGTTTAGTTACAAAATTTACCCATCGTAATTCATGTTTTTTTAAAGTAAGGTATGAGTGTGTGGATGTATTCAAATTGCCGAACAAGATATTGCAATACGTTAGAAAGGATTGGTTAGCACAAAGTTGCTAGAAAGCATTTTGCCTAAAGAATTTGTCTTTCTTGTTAGAGAGAGAGCTTTTAAAAGAAGATTACAGAGAAATCATTTATCTTGTCTTGTACCCAATTTTTTTAAGCATATTCTTATTTTTGTTGGACAAATAGCCATGTGTCTATTATAATTTTGGAATGAATAAATAGGTTATCATTTTTTGTATAGCTTAAGATGCCCTTTTATCTTTTTTCACTCCAATGACATCAAAACTATATAGCCTAAGATGTCCCCTCTAGCTTTTTTTTTTCCACTCCATTTTGTTTTAATTCTTTGTTATATATTCAAGCGCATCCTCACCCCACGATTCAACCTCGGCTTTAATGTTGAGGAATTGTTGGAATTTAAAATCTTCTTTTGGGGGATTTTGTGACAACATAATCATGTACAATTAGCAAAAAATAGTTCTTGTTATAGATATTGGTACCAAGTAGTCCATAAATATATATCAAAATAATAATGTGTGTATCAAGATGTATATCAAAAATTTATTTTATTTCTTTTTATATATAAAAATGTATATTAAAATTTTATTTTTTTTCTTTATATCTCTAATATATATAATTATTTAAAATTTATTTTTATCTCTCTATCAATGTATATCATAACGAAAATAATTGTACTATTTATATATCGTAGTATATAACACATCAAATAATGTGTATACCAAAATATATATGTTACAAGTTTATTTTTTTCTTTATGTATATCAATTTTTTTATATATAAGAATGCAAATAAAAGATAAATTTTTCTTTGTATATTTCTATGTATAACATTTTATTTCTTTTTTGTCTCTATATCCAAGTATATAACACAAAAATAATTGTATTATTTCTATATCACAATGTATAATACATCAAATATGTATACCAAAATGCATGTCGCAATTTTATTTTCCTTTTTGTGTATATCAAAATATAGAACAACTTTTCTTTTCCTTTTTTGTATTAAAAAATATATGTTCTTCCTTGTATATCTCAGTATAAAACATATAATTGCTTGTGGATATACATAAATATATATGCTAGGGATACATTAATATACAAAATGGGCTATAGATTTATTTTTTGTAATCAAAACAAAAAATAAAAGAAGAAGAAAGAGAGAAGAAAAAAGAATTTAATTTACCAATTTTGGGGGCTGCTTTTGCCAAACTTAATCTAAGACCAAACATTTGCTAATTCCTATTATGTATTGCCACCTGGTGTGAATCATTTTTGTTCCTTTGTGTAATAAAAAAAATGGGGGATTTGCATCTGTACCCACTTTTTGGGTCACGTTTTAATTTATACTCGCGTTACAAAAAAATAAAAATGAAAGCGTACCCACTTTTCGCGTAAACTTCAGGCATACAGGCCTGAAGTAGCAAAGGCAATCACGCAAACTTCAGCATTCTAATAAACGGGCCTGAAATTGTTTGTAATTGCTGAGCTTAAGCATTCTACTAGCTAAAGTTTTGTTCTCTATTTGTTGAACTTCAGCATGTTTTAGCCGAAGTTTTGTCCTGGATTTAATAGTTTTGTCATAAAGCTTTTTCAAAAACTTCAGCAGAAGATGCTGAAGTTATATAGTTCATCTGTAAAAACTTCAGCACTAAATAAGCTGAAGTTTTGTCCTGGATTCATTAGTTTTGTCATAAAGCTTTTTCAAAAAACTTCAGCAGAAGATGCTGAAGTTATTTAGTTCATTTGTAGAAACTTTGCACTAAATAAGATGATATTTTTGTCCTACAATCGTACTAGCTGAAGTTTTATTCTTTATTTGCTGAACTTCAACATGTTTTAGCTGATGTTTTTCGCATAAACTTAGTGTTGACTGAAGTTTTTATTTGTAATTGCTGAACTTAAACATTCTACTAGCTGAAGTTTTGTTCTATGTTTGTTAAACTTCAGCATGTTTTAGCTGAAGTTTTCCTATGTCTAGACATAAGTCCCAACTCCCAACTATAATCTAATGTAACCTCCTATTTCCCTAACAATCTGAACACCTATTGAATACAAAACTATGAATTTAGGGATAGAAATTTAAATTCTGCAGTAGCTTTAACAATGTTAGCTTCTTGCGTCCTCGACATTGAACTTCTTTGGATGATGCAGTAAAATATACTACAAATTACAACAAAATGAAAGAGTAGAAAAGAAAGGAATACAAAGGTAGCAAGAAGGAGGCACCTGAAGTTGTAATAATTAGGGTATAGATTAAATAATTTTAAAAATATGGGTAAAGATTAAATGGAGGCAACCAAATAGGGCGCTCCGCGCAATTTTTACTAAAAAAATCTAGGGATTTTTACCTAGTCATACTATATTAGAACTTATTTACCTATCTTCTCTATGTTTTGCAGTTTTTAATAAGTATTTAGGTTTTTCTTACAACTTGAATACATTGCTTCTTAAAAGGCTCCCACCCCATTCTTAGTGCCTTCAATTAAGGGTTTCAATTACATCATTTCCTTTATTTTCCATTCTCCTCTTCTCTCTCTTTTTTTAAAAATCAAAATCCCTTAATGAACGTCTAGAATCTCCATCTTCTCTCTTCATCATTGCCAACAACTTTGTAGTATTAAAAAATATTCAGAAATTGTATGATAATTGTATCATAATTGTAATTGTATCGTATCAGACACATTAATGCCTAAAACATAAATGTATCATACTTGTATCACAATTGTATCTTGATAGTAGGCTATATAGTTGATATTTACACCTTAATATGGCCATGCTTTGTTGTTGTTTTACAGGTAAAGTGCCAACAAAATACTCTAAATAGTGTTCTTTTGTTTCACATGGAATATTATATGTGAGGAAGCAATATGGAGTATTTTGGGGGCGATAATATGAATAAAACGCCCATTCGAGAAGTACCCGAGCACAAAGGAGCAGAAAATGGCCTGGGCAAGAATTCCACCGCGACCGCGGTGGACCGCAGTGCAACCGTGGTGGAATAAAACACAAAATATAATGGTCAGCCTTCACCGCGGTCCACACCGCGACCGCAGTAAACTGTTCACGCTGCTAAAAGTCTGGGGACTAAAGTGTATTTTCGGGGAAACTTTTGTAAAACCCTTATAAGCTCTATAAACTCGCCCAAGTTAAAGTTAAGCTTGTTTTAGACTACTTTTGGATGCAAGAAAAAGTGTGAGAAGATCAACCAAACATTAGAGTTTTTCTTTCTCTTTTATTTTCTTGCAATTACCCGTTATGAATAATTTAGTAGTTTATTCTCGTTTTGTCATGAGTAGCTAATTCATTTGTCTAGGGTTTTGATGGAATCTATTGAAGGATGAACTTCTTGATTATGTTAATATAGTTTGCCAGTTTAATCTCTATTTATTCAACTACGTATTTGTTGTAGTTAATTGACATGATTCTCAATTAGTTGTGCCTATTTAGTGTGCAAAACTCGGGAGAGAGTGCATATTTAGATAGTTGTTGAACGACATCACTCCCAAAGTATAAGAGGGATCTATAACTGCGGGTTTAAAGGCGGGATTAGGGATAACGAAGCCTTGGGTGCCATCTAAAGTGAGCTGTAATAACTAAAGTCAGCTAGTGTATCTCGGGAGAGTGCGTCTAGTAAAGTATCATGATTACTCGAGAGATATTTACAGTAAAAAGAGTGTTCGTGATTGATAGAGATGTCTTGGTGAATCTATATGAAATATAACATGAAGGGATTCCATCAATAGGGGAAATCATAGCCTTAGAACCTTCTCATAATTGTTTAATTGTTTACGCCTCTAGCATAGTTAGTTTTCAGCTGTTTATTTACTTCTATTCGTAGTTATTAGAAATACCATCAACTGTTATTTACGACGTTTGGGGAAGTTGATTCGATAGAATTTAGTAAGTCCAACGAAAGTGATTAATAGGTTAATTTCCTGTGGGTTCGACTCTGGGCATAAATACTCAGATTATATTTGCAACATTCGCGTGTCCTTCTATAAGGCATAGTTGGGCGTGATCAAATTTTGGCGCCATTGCCGAGGAATTAACGGTGTTATTAATTACAATTGAAAGAAGTATAAAAATTCTTAGTGTAGTCAGTTTTCTCTATACCCACTCTTTACATTGAAATTTTAACATTTGTTGACTTGGTTGTACAGGTGCATGCCTAGAAACTCAACGAGAACTGGTGAAGTACTCGAAGCTCTATCAGATCCCAAGAAAGTTTTTAAGGATTTGAATCGGGCCAACCGAAAAAGCAAACAGCAACCAACAATTAAACAACTCGAAGCGAATATGGGCGATAACGAAATCAATCATCCACCTGCACCTATAGCGCCACCGGCACCTCTGGTGCCAGAGCTGCTCTCTATAACTGGGCACAACCCACAGGTGAAAATCTATCCACAACAATTATAGTCCCGCAGATACAGGCTGAATCATTCCAAATCACGAATAACATGATGCACTTGTTGCAGAACAAGGGACTATTTTCTGGGTCACAAGTCGAAGATCCTCAACAGCACTTGAAGAATTTTCTGTCTATCTACAAAACCCAAAGGCAGCCCAACGTAACTCCGGAAGAAATCAAGCTGTTATTGTTTCCATTATCAGTGACAAGAGCTGCCCAGACCTGGCTAAACTCATTGCCCATAAATTCTATAACTACTTGGGATGAGTTAGTCAAGCAATTCCATAACAAGTTCCACCCACCCAACAAAACTGCTCAAGAAATTGATGAAATTTTGAGCTTTAAACAGAAACCAATGGAGACACTGCATGAGACATGGGAGCATTTTAAAGGAATGTTAGTTATATGTTCGCACCATGGTATTCCAGATCTGATGTTGGGGTAGCGGTTTTACATGGGGTTGTCAGACAGTGTGAAGAATATTGTTGATGCTTCAGCTGGTGGAGCATTTCTAAGCAAAACATGGAGAGAAGGTCAGAGTCTGCTTGACAAGATGGCACAGAATTCGGGACGGACATCCAGGAATACACCTATCACTCCAGTGGTGAATTCAGTGCCTTTCAATCCATCCAACTCTATGGCTGAAAATATGTCCACCTTATTGACACAACTGAGTATACTCACCAAAAAGGTGGAAGAGTCAAGGCAGAAGCAACAAGTACACATCGTGGATACTACCAATGGGGGGTTTGTGCACATCTTGCATCAACCAGCCAATTGGTAACCAGTGGAATGCAGAACCTGATCATCATCATTATCCTGAATATATGAACTATGTGTCTAACTATGGAGGCCAGAGACAAGGTGGTCAGAATTGGGGCCAGCAGAATCAGCAGTACAGGCCAGCCTAGCCACAGTTCAACACTGTGAACATGGGAGGTATGAGATCCCCTAATAATATGGCTCCTTACCCAAGGCCATAGGGATATAATAATCAAAATCAGCAGCAGGGGTATCACCCTCCTCAGCAGCAGCAGCATGGTGGAAGGCATGAAGATGGGTTTGCTAGACTTAAAGCAATGACGCAACAGGTTATTGGGTCTAATGCAAAGATTAATGAGAGGGTAGATGCACATGATGCAGCGATCAAGAATATTGAAGTGCAGGTGGGACAAATTTTGATGTCTCTGAACATTCGTCCTCATGGGACACTACCTGCAGACACACAGATAAATCCAAAAGATCAAGGCCCGAAGCAGCTGATGACAGTGAGTCTAAATAATAGCAGAGATCTGGATTTAGAGCAAGAGAGGGCTCAAGAAACTAGATAGGCTGAGACACTCATACCAGTGCCCATTGAGCTGGATGAGTCAACGAAACTGACAGAGGTGACAGTCCAGCCTACCTAGGAAAAAAATAGCATTCAGAATTAGACCAAGAAAGAAGCTGAGACAGTCCAGGAACCAGTAGTTGATGTATTAGCTGATAAATATCAATCCCAATTGATTGGGAAGAAGAGACCTCTTGCACCCTTCCCTCAGAGGCTGGCTAAGTACCAAAAGGAGGAGAAATACAAGAAGTTCTTTGAAATGCTGAAACAAATCCAGGTAAACATACCATTGATTGATACTTTGAAGGAGATGCCTGGGTATGCAAAAATGATGAAGGACTTGATGTCCTGAAAGTTTTATTTCCAAGACTTGGCCACAGTTACTCTTACTTAGACCTATAGTGCAGTGGAAACTAGACCAATTGCAGAAAAGTTGTTTGACCCAGGGAGCTTTACAATTCCATGCATTATTGGTAATTTTGCTTTTCCTGAAGCACTGTATGATCTAGGAGCCAGTATCAATCTTATGCCCTGGCGATTTATCAGAGTCTGGGCATTGGAAGAGCTAGACCCATCTCTATGTTATTGCAGCTGGCTGACAGGACTATGAAACGACCCTCTGGTATTCTGGATGATGTGCTGATTCAGATAAGGAAGTTTGTGTTCCCTGTAGATTTTGTGATCTTAGACTGCAAAGTGGATGAATAGATTCCCATAATTTTGGGAAGACCATTCTTGGCCACAGGGAGAGCTCTCACTGATTGTGAGACTGGGGAGCTCAAGATGAGACTGAACGATGAAGAAATAACATTCAACGTGCAGAAATCTATGAGGTGATCAAGTGAATTCGCCAATTTCTCTCTTATTGATGTCGTGGATGTACATGTAGAGACTGATGATGAGATGCTGACTATTGAGGACCCCCTTGCTGCATGTTTGATGAATTTGGATGAGGTAAATAGAGAGGATCTAGTGGAATGGGTGTTGGCGTTAGAAGGTAGAGGGTTCTGGGATAGAACTCTAGAATTTGAGCCCTTACACTTGGAAAATAGAGAAACTCCTCCAGCCAAGCCATCCATCGAAGAACCACCAAAGTTGGAGTTAAAGCCATTGCCTGCCCATCTCAGGTATGAATTCCTTGGACCTAACTCCACATTACTTGTTATTATCTCATCCAGTTTGTTATATGTACAAGCTCAACAACTCTTGCAGGTACTTAAGGAGTGCAAGACTGCCATTGGGTGGACCATGGCAGATATAAAGGGGATCAGCCTTGCTTATTGTATGCACAAAATTCTACTGGAAGAGGGATGCAAACCTTCCAGGGAACACCAAATAAGGCTGAACCCTAACATGAATGAAGTGGTGACGAAAGAAGTAATCAGGTGCTTAGATGCCAGAATTATTTTCCCAATCTCTGACATCAGCTGGGGTAGCCCAGTTCAATGTGTACCTAAAAAGGGTAGCATGACTGTAGTTAAGAATGATAACAATGAATTGATCTCTACAAGAACCGTCACAGGCTAGAGAATTTGCATGGATTATAGAAAGTTAAATCTAGCCACCCGTAAAGACCACTTCCCATTTCCCTTCATTGATCAGATGTTAGACAGATTGGCAGGGAGGTCACACTTCTATTTTTTGGATGGGTACTCAGGGTACAATTAGATCTCCATTGCACCGGA
The DNA here is from genome assembly GCA_026770625.1 of Nicotiana glauca. Lineage (NCBI taxonomy): Eukaryota > Viridiplantae > Streptophyta > Magnoliopsida > Solanales > Solanaceae > Nicotiana > Nicotiana glauca. The sequence goes on from MU706082.1 coordinate 38,028, forward strand.
GGACAGAGAGAAGTCCTCTTTCACTTGCCTGTATGGAATTTATGCCTTTCGGAGGATGCCCTTTGGACTATGCAATGCACCTGCCACATTCCAACAGTGAATGATGGCCATATTCACTGACATGGTAGAGGATATAATGGAGGTGTTCATGGATGACTTCTCAATGGTAGGGAACTCATTTGATGAATGCCTGATAAATCTAACTCATGTGCCAAAACGGTGTATCGAGACTAACCTGGTTCTGAATTGGGAGAAGTGCCACTTCATGGTACAAGATGGTATAGTCTTGGGGCATCGGGTGTCAAGCAAAGAAATTGAGATGGATCATGCTAAAGTGGATGTGATAGCAAAGTTGTCCCCTCCAACTTCAGTCAAAGCAATCAGGAGCTTCCTCGGACATGCTGGTTTCTGCCGGAGATTCATAAAAGACTTCTCAAAAATCAGGAGCTTTCTTGTTTTCTGATGATTGCAGGGTAGCATTCGAGGAGATGAAAAAGAGACTGGTCACAACACCTATCATAGTTGCCCCCGACTGGGAGCAGCCATTCGAACTCATATGTGATGCCAGTGATTACGCAGTAGGGGCAGTACTGGGACAGAGGAAAGACAAGCTAATGCATCCAATCTACTATGCTAGTAGAATGCTGAGTGGAGCTCAGCTGAACTACACTGTGACGGAGAAGGAGATGTTGGCTGTGGTGTTTTCCGTCGATAAATTCATATCATATCTGATTGACTTTAAGGTAATTGTATACACTGATCATGCAGCTCTCAGGTACTTGATTGAGAAGAAGGAGTCTAAGTCGCGCCTGATTCGTTGGGTGCTGCTATTGCAAGAATTCAACCTCGAAATTTGTGACCGTAAGGGCATAAAAAATCAAGTCGCTGATCATCTATCACGATTTGAAGGAGCTGAAAAATCAGTCGAGGTCAAAGATATTCTGGAAACCTTTCTAGAAGAGCAACTGCTCGCTACTAGTCTTGAGGAAGCGCCATGGTATGCAGACTTTGCAAATTACCTAGCCTGCGGTAGTTTCCTATGACCTCTCATTTGTACAAAAGAAAAAGTTTTATCATGATTGTTGCATCTATTATTGGGATGAGCCTTATCTATTTAGAATATATGTTGACAATATGATCCAGAGGTGTGTCCCCGAGATAGAACAATATTCTATTTTGTAGGCTTGTCACGCATCGGCATATGGAGGACATTTTGGAGGGGTCAAGACAGCTGCGAAAGTGCTAGAGGCCGGATTCTTTTGTCCAACGGTGTTTAAAGATACGCACCAATGGTTTAAGGGCTGCAAAGAATGTCAGCAGACCGGGAACATTTCCCGTCGCCATGAGATGCCCATGAACCCGATTCAAGAGGTGGAAGTATTTGATGTCTGGGGGATTGACTTCATGGGTCCCCTCGTCAGCTCCTTTGGTAATAAGTATATACTTGTTGTTGTGGATTACGTGTCCAAATGGGTAGAGGTTGCAGCGTTTCCCACTAATGATACAAGAGTAGTGGTGGGATTTTTTATGAAGAACATATTCACCCGCTTTGGGACACCAAGAGCGAATATCAGCGACGGAGGTACTCACTTCTGTAATAGAGCCTTCGAGAAGTTGCTTGCAAAGTATGATGTACGCCACAAGGTGGCTACCCCTTATCACCCGCAGACTAGTGGGCAGGTTGAAGTGTCTAACAGAGAGATAAGGAGTGTGCTAACCAAGACTGTGAATGCCACAAGAACTGATTGGGCAAAAAAGTTAGATGATGTACTCTGGGCCTATAGAACTGCCTTTAAAACACCAATTGGTATGTCGCCATACAAGTTGGTGTTTGGAAAGGCCTGCCACTTGCCAGTGGAGCTTGAACATAAAGCGTGGTGGGCATTGAAATAGCTGAACTTAGATATGGAGGCTGCAGGCACAACAAGAATCACTGAATTGCATGAGCTGAATGAGTTCAGACATCTTGCGTTCGAGAGCACAAAGTTGTACAAGGAGAGAATGAAGAGGTTGCACGATCAGAACATTGTTGAGCGACATTTCAAACCCAGGGACATGGTATTTCTCTATAACTCAAGAATACGGTTGTTCCCTGGTAAGCTTAATTCACTATGGTCTGGTCCATTTCAAGTGGTAGAAGTTTTCCCTTCAGGAGCTGTGGAGATTGCCTCGGAGAAAGCTGATACATTTAGAGTCAATGGGCAGAGATTGAAGTTATACATAGGCATGAAAGAGCCAAAGGAAGTGTCTGAGATGAATCTGACGGAACCTCAGAGGTCGAGCGAACCTTAAATGCACTTGTCTGCGTCGTGCCGCAACGTTAAATCAGGTGTTGTGTGGGAGGCAACCCATGAATGTTTTTGTAATTGTGTTCTTGTAACTACCCATACCAAAAAAAAAAGAAAAAAAATCAAAATCAACGCCAGCACCACGACCGCGGTAGGGATCGCGGTAAATTGCGGTGGAAGCAAAGCACACTGCCTCAGTTTTTTTCTATTCCACCGAGGTGAACCGTGGTGAGGCGTGAACATTCTGCCTCAAATTTTTAAACCCCCCGCGGTCACGGTGGACCGCAATCAACTGCGGGGGTACCAGGTATTTGTTTTCCCATTTTTTTTTTATTCTTTTCCTCTTCTTTTAATTTAATAACCCCTTATTATAACAAAAAACCCCTCCCCCAAATATTAAAAAAAACCGACCCCCTCCCTCATCCTAATTATTCATCTCCCTCTCTTCACAACCCTAACCCCCAAATCCCTTCTTCTTCTCCTTCTTCTTCACTCATACTAACATCCCCCACCTCCATTCCTCTCACCCATTCTTCAACTAAAGTATATACTTGCCTCTCCTCTCTATTTTCTCTGGTTTTGTGTTGTATTATTTTGTAGCTTATGTAGTTTTATGTTGATATGATGTTGAATTGTTGATAGATTTTTTTTTTGTAGTTATTCTTCTTGTTTTTCTATTTTAATTTCGTTTTTGTGAATGTTTGGTGAAGAGGCTGTGTAATTAATGTTTGGAATGGTGTTTGTTGGTGGGTGATTGAATGAAGTAAGTGTGGGATGTGTTGGTGTAGTAGCATATTAGATTTGGGAGGAGTTTTAATGAACTCATGAGGGCTATATGTGTTAGGATAATGCCATGCCCACAAGGTGTTTGGGAAATTGCCCCAATGGAGTTATAAGGAGCTAATTTGACATGGTTGTGGTGAAGTCTGAGTAACCACCCATAGTAACACATTTCACGCGCTCACTAATAGGTGTTCATCTGGTTGACAAGTACAATGAGTTCATCTTGCAAGAGACGAAACACCAGGTCCTCCGCTAGTGGACCGGGAGACTCTTCGAGAGCTAGGAGTCAAGCCGGTGCACCTCAGTTTTACAGTACTCGGTTTGTCTCCAAATCAGCGGAGGATCGGTACAATCAGAAAGCATCTAAGAAGTTACTACCTGAGGTACATATTGATCAGATAGCCTTAGAGAGGGAGTGCCTAAATATGTTTAATGTTTTGAGGAGGTGTCAGCTGGACATTTTCTTCGAGTTACCAGAGGATGCTAATATTAAGCTGGGGAAGGAGTTTTATGCGAACTTGCCATAACATCAGAATGGGGTTGTGACTATGAGCAACAACCGGGTTAATTTATCTATAGAGGCCATCCGCGGAGTGTATCGCCTCCCAGCATTCATGGGTGAGATGGATTATTACATAGCTTATCACTACCCAAGGATTGAGTGGGCACCAATTCTTGATGTAATCTGTATCCCTGGCAAGTCGTTTAAATGGATAACGAAGCTGAAGAATCTGCACTCACAGTCCCTTAATTGGGAGGCAAAGTGCTGGCTCACTGTCATCAACACCCACCTGCTACCATCCAGCAATACCACTGATGTGAATGGGCCACGGGTAGCGATTATCTACTGCTTTATGACACACCAGGATTTTAATGTCGCCCGAGTCCTCCATGATGAAATGTTCATTAGATCGCCTGAGCTAATCAAGGGCCACTACTTCCTTTCGCTAATCACCCGGCTGTGTCGTCTTGCTAAAGTCCCTGAAAACCTTCGAGTTGATGGGAAATTGCCTCTGAAAGCCCCATTCCAGGCAAGAAAAATTGTACTCGAGGGAAGAGAGTCGGTGGCGGACAGTGATGACTCTGCTGATGAGTTTGATGATAATGCTGGGGCAGCGGAGATCACCCCTCCTCCAAGAGTTGATGTGGCAGGCACTTTACAACCACGTAGGAGCACCCCGTATGATAGCTTTGGAACAGGATATGGCTCGGTTGCGTACCAAAGTAACTGATTTGGGTGCCCGTGTGGATGTGGTGGCTGAAAGGCAGGTGAAGTCAGAGAAGAAATTCTTGGGCTGGTTGAGAGCTCTGGGACGTGCTTGCAACATGAACCAAGATACCGTCTCCAACCAGGAGTGAACCATCAGGGAAGTTCTGATACCTCACTGTTCTTTAAATTTTTAAGCCATGGGGACATGTCTTCATTTTAAGTGTGGGGCGGGAGATACTTCATTGTATGTTTGTAATTGTAACAACTGACTATTTGATTTTATTTGTTTTGTCTTGCTTTGATTGTTTTGGTGTTAGAGTAATAGTTTATTAGGTAAGAGAATATAGTAAGTGACTTGTCCCGATGACGGATCTCTTTCGACGAGGTTCTTGAGGGACTAAGTCGGAAAAAAAATAGAATAGGGAGATTCTTCCTGATGACGGATCTTTTAGACAATTTTCTTTAGGGAAGTTAGTCTAGAGAAAAGACCAAAAAATTTTTTATTTTTCTAATTTTTTAGGTAGTGTAGTAACTCCCCCTTGGTTTTTCTTTAGGCCACGGTACTTTTCCAAGGGTTTAGCTTGAACCAGCTATAGGTAGTTTTTGTTTTTTTCTTTTTAGTTTTAGATTATGATTAATGTGCTACGAGCTAAAATCGAGAAGAAAAAAAAACCTTAGCGTTTTTACACCTGAACACAGTAGACACTAGAGTGTACCGATTAGCTTCAACAGTTGAATCTTGTTTAAGTGCCTTAAAATGGTATGTTTATATCTGACTTGAACACTCAAAAGAGAATGTCTTGATAAACTAATCTGGAGTGAGTCATGTTCCATGTGTGTGTGAGTTTTACTGTATTCCATGATTCACACTTGATGCCTAGAACTTGCCATGTGTGTTTGCAAATCGAAATAGTAGTTTCATTCAGTTTGAGAAGTGATATAGGCATTTCTTTGTTGAGCCAGACACATAAAGTAAACCCTCCTGAATGCATTACATCTTAGTTAACCTCATTGAACCTATAAGCCTGTTTCTTTGGCAACCACATTGCGAACCTTACCCAATTGTTTGAATAGCCTGCTATTTGAACCCTTTTACCTCCCAATAAGCACTTGAATGGTATTAAAAATATGCAAAAGCAAAAGTGTGGGGTGGTGGTTTGGTTTTTGAGTAAAACCATTGAGATAGAGAAAAAGTGCTGAATTTTGAAGCATAAAAGAAGAAGCACGACGAAAAAAAAAGTTATAAATAATTATAGTAGTTGATATGCGGTAGCTTGTACAAATTGCACCTAATGGATGGGGATGTTTTAAATAAATATGGTGGAGTGTTTGGTTGACACAACTATGATCCTGAAGTTTAATGTTATTGAATTAAAAGTGCTTAGGGATGTTAGTCACTATATCTAAATATATCATACCCGTTTGTTAGCCTACATTACAACCAAGTAAAGTCCTATTGATCTTAGACTAAGTGGGCTCGATTAGTAGAATACTACACTATGGGCAAGCCTATAGTGCATTTTTGTGGCATGTGAATGTTCTTTTTGTGAGTGAGCAAATTTTGTCTATCTTAGTTCCTAATTGTTCTAAATATCATTATATGTGGAACTACTCTCTTGTGTGATGTGAGGGGATGTGATTCACAAAGAAAAGGTAAGTCTTGACTCTTGTATAGAGTGGTTTGAGTAAGTGTGAATGTTGCGTGGTATGAAAGATTTGATTCTTGAGGTAAATGTTGTTCACTACTAGGTGCAACTTTTGTAAAATGTTCATGGTGTGAGTCGCTAAGGGAAAAGCTTAGGGAAGGAGTTTTGATGGAGTAGTGTGGATTGCTCGAGGACTAGTAATGATTTAAGTGTGGGGTGTTGATAGTAGGCTATATAGTTGATATTTACACCTTAATATGACCATGCTTTGTTGTTTTATTATAGGTAAAGAACCAACAAAATGTTCTAAATAGTGTTCTTTGGTTTCGCAGAGAATATTATATGTGGGGAAGCAATACAAAGTGTTTTGAGGGAGATAATGTGAAGAAAATGCCCACTCGAGAAGTACCCGAGCACAAAGGGGCGAAAAATGGCCTGGGCAAGAATTCCACCGCGACTTCGGTGGACCGCGGTGCAACCGCGATGGAATAAAACACAAAACAGAATGGTCAGCCTTCACCGCGGCCCACACAGTGACGCAGTGAACTGTTCACGTTGCTAGAAGTATGGGGACTAAAGTGTATTTTCGGGGAAACTTTTGTAAAAGCCTTATAAGCTCTAGAAACTCGCCCAAGTTAAAGTTAAGCTTGTTTTAGACTACTTTTGTAGGCAAGAACAAGTGTGAGAAGATCAACCAAACATTAGAGTTTTTCTTTCTCTTTTATTTTCTTGCAATTACCCGTTATGAATAATTTAGTAGTTTATTCTCGTTTTGTCATGAGTAACTAATTCCTTTATCTAGGTTTTTTATGGAACCTATTGAAGGATGAACTTCTTGATTATGTTAATATAGTTTGTCAGTTTAATCTCTATTTGTTCAAATACGTATTTGTTGTAGTTAGTTGACAGGATCCTCAATTAGTTGTGTCTATTTAGTGTGCATAACTCGGGAGAGAGTGCATATTTAGGTAGTTGTTGAACAACATCACTCCCAAAGTATAAGAGGGATCTGTAACTGCGAGTTTAAAGGCGGGATTAGGGATAACAAAGCCTTGTGTGCCATCTAAAGTGAGCTTTAATAAACAAAGTCAGTTAGTGTATCTCGGGAGAGTGCATCTAGTAAATTATCGTGATTACTCGGGAGAGATTTATGGTAAAAAAAAGTGCTCACGATTGATAGAGATGTCTTGGTAAATCTATATAAAACATAATCGGAAGGGATTCCATCAATAAGGGAAATCATAGCCTTAGAACCTTCTCATAATTGTTTACAACTCTAGCATAGTTAGTTTTCAGCTGTTTATTTACTTCCATTCGTAGTTATTAGAAATACCATCAATTGTTATTTACAACGTTTGGGGAAGTTGATTCCATAGAATTTAGTAAGTCCAACGAAAGTGATTGATAGGTTAATTCCCTGTGGGTTCGACTCTGGGCATAAATACTCAGATTATATTTTCAACGTCCGCGTGTCCTTTTATAAGTCATAGTTGGGCGTGATCATATCTAACTTGTATCTGGTACATTAATACCCGAAAATAATACCTGATACAATACTAATAAATTAATATACAATTATCATATTTTTGATACAAATTGTGAAATTCATCACAAATTTACAACTGCTCGTAACAATATACAATGAATATACAATTATCATACATATGTAGTACAACTCCTGTAATAATTATGATACGTATTCAATTATAATACAATCACGATACATTTCTAAAAATTTGTGATACAATTATGATCTTTATTTTCCTAAAGTTTCAATCACAACTCTACACTAAAAATTTAATATAATAGTATTATAATTGTATTAGTATTGTATTCACAACTTACCCACAACTTGATTGTAGAGCAAATATGTGTAAATTAGAGGAATGAGAGGTGTATTTCAAGTGTAAAGCATCCACGACGAAAGCCGCTTTGCAAATCTATGACTGCCTTTGGTTCATAGTTGCGCTTGTTTTGTGTAAATTATTTTGTGGAAGTAGTACATATCATTCTTTTTGTTGCTAGTTTGTAATTTTCTCCCCTCTAAATTGCATAAACTTGCGACCTTGTTCCTGTAATCTCTTCCACTATGGGTTTATTTATTTCAAAAGAGATTTTGGATGATTGAAATAGGATATCAAAAGATTTGGAAGAAGAAAGAATCTGCAATTTTGGAGGATAATAGTGGATGATTGAAAGAGAGAAATCGGATATCAAAAGCTTTGGAAGAGGAGTGAGTAAGCGAGATTTTTGGGTTAGATCAGTGGGTAAGGGAGAATTCTTACGGAGGGTAAGTACAAAATTGGAAGATGTTTTTGTAATCCTTTTGGAAAAGGAAGAAAATCTTAAATGTAGGGGATTATGTGTAACCGATACGCTATATTTAAGGTATGTTGCATTCTTTTCTTTTTTTTACAGATTTGTATAAAACTAGTAAATATAGGTATATAAAGTAATTAACAAGGAGCATAAATAAAGGTAGTAAATAGGTTTTTATTATAGTATAACTAGGTAAAAATTCCCGCATGGGGATTTGCATCTATACCCACTTTTTGTGTCACGTTTTAGCTTGTGCCCGCTTTTCAAAAAAAATACAAGCGTACTCGCTTTTTCGAATAACTTCAGCATACGGGGCTGAAGTAGCAAAGGCAATCATGCAAAACTTTAGCATTCTAGTAGATGGGCCTGAAGTAGCAAGTATGCTGAACCAGGTATGCTGAAGTTTTTGTTTGTAATTGCTGAACTTAAGCATAGTAGTTAAAGTTTTGTTCTCTATTTGCTGAAGTTTTTGTTTGTAATTGCTGAAATTTTTGCTTTTTGTAACTCGCAAACTTCAGCTCTAGAGCTGAAGTTTTTATTTTAGTAACTGGCGAACTTCAGCACTAAAGCTGAATTCTTTGTTTTATAATTATCAAACTTCAGCTGTAGAGCTGAAGTTTTTATTTCGTAACTGGCAAACTTCAGCTCTAGAGCTGAAGTTTTTGGAATTATAAAACAGTATCAAGAACAACGTAATATTTTTCTAGGAGCATAAAACTCTCTAGTATTGTTTTTCACTTTCTCTCAATGGGCCTTTTTTTATTCAACCCATTGCTGATAAAAATGTAGAGTATTATCACGACCCAATTTCCAAACCCGGTCGTGATGGCGTCTCTCGTGAAGACAAGGTCAGCCAACAGAACAACAATGCCCCTTTTTAACAATTAATAAACACAAATGAATGAATAATAAGACTTAATGACATTAATAGCTGACATTTACCACCCAACATAACCCGACCGGGGTGTCACAAGTTACGAGAATCTAGAGAAGTCTAAATACAACTACAGGACCTACAATATACAGAATAAAATTTAGAACCAAAGAAAATAAGCCGATGTCGCGAACGCTGGCGGTCACTCTGCTTAGCTTCAATAGTAATACCTTCAATCAACTAGTAACCCGTTACTGGGTGAACAATACCTGCAATTGCACGCGAGGTGCAGGGAGTAAAGTGAGTACTCCAACTCAGTGAGTAATAAAAGTAAATAATAACTGAGCTGCCTGAAATCATGTAAAGCAACCAACATGCTATACAGAAGCGGGGTACGCTTTCTGAGAAAATAGTGAAATCTTTAGAAAAGTTTTGGCTCAGTTCAAATCTCTTTCGAAAATGGTCTTTTTAATAATTACGAAAACGGTTTCAAAATAGTTAGTGCTAATTAGCACAGAAAATCCGCCCCTCGGGCACAAGTACCATAATATAACAGGAAAAAGGCAAGAAGTATGCAGAATGAGCACGTAAAAGCTCGCCCCTCGGGCAATATCTCAAACTGAACCAGCCCCTCGGGCTCTCTCTCTCTCTCTCTCTCTCTCTCTCAAATCCCTCTCAGAGATAGTATCACATAATAATCGCTGCGGCGTGCAGCCTGATCCATATGGGTACCCGCGCTCACTGTGGGTGTGCAGACTCCGGAAGGGCTCCTACAGCCCAAGCGTTATATATCACTGCGGCGTGTAGTCCGATCCAATATATACATACTACGGCGTGCAGTCCGATCCATATAATATACTACTGCGGCGTGCAGTCCGATCCATATAATATACTACTGCGGCGTGCAGTCCGATCCATATAATATACTACTGCGG
>MU706082.1:63818-114673 GCA_026770625.1 Nicotiana glauca
CGAATATATTACTATATGCTAAAGAAACATAACCCAATCGAAATTACTCGAAAAATACTAAAAATCACGAAGTTGGCAAAACCCGAGCCCCGGGCGCACTTCTCGAAAAATTCCAAAATTTACATCACCGGAATCCTCATCTCGCCACGAGTCCGTGCATATAAAATACACAAGAATTGGAGTCCATTGGCCCCTCAAATCATCAATTCAAACCTTCTTAGGTTTCAAGCCCTAACCTCCATTTTTACCCTTTAATTCCTTGAATTTCAGTGTTTAAATCCTTGTTTTTACAACATAACAACATTATTCGAGTCTATAAATTCATACCTAATGAAATTCCCTTCGAATCCTCTCCAAATCGCCCAAAATAGCCTCTTCCCGAAGTCTAAAATGTTTTCTTAACTTCTAAAATTCGCGAACACTGTTCATTAAACATAGTCCAGATTTTCGCTTCTACGGTCCATTAACCGCACCTGCGGTACCGCTTATGCGACAAATTGATCGCTTATGCGGTCTCACTTAAAAATTTGTGGGACCGCTTATGCGACTCACCATCCGCTTTTGCGGTCCTCCATCGACCGCTTCTGCGGTGTATTATCCGCTTATGCGGACCCGCTGAAGCGACCCCCCAGTCCGCTTATGCGGAATTTACCCTGGCCTATGCGACTCACCATCCGCTTTTGCGGTCCTCCATCGACCGCTTCTGCGGTGTATTATCCGCTTATGCGGACCCGCTGAAGCGACCCCCCAGTCCGCTTATGCGGAATTTACCCTGGGCCACGCCTGCCCGCTTATGCGGCCATCCCACCGCATCTACGAAACTGCTTCTGCGGCTTCTTTTCCGCAGATGCGGAAACAACAGAAGGCAGAAGTTCAGACCTGCAACATACTTCCAAAGTTCTCGTTTAACCACCCGAAATCACACCGACACCCCCGGGACCTCAACCAAAAGCACCGACACATCCTATAACCTTATTCAAACTTGTTCCAATCCTCAAAACACGTCAAACAATGCTAAAAACCAATAAATACATCGGATTCAAGCCTAGTTTTCATCAAAACTTCCGCAATGCGCATTCAATCAGAAACCCGACCAAACGATGTCCGAATGACCTGAAAATTTGCAGACATATCCAAAATCACCTAACGAAGCTAGTGAAAATCTCGGAATTCCATTCCGACCCTCGGATCAAAATCTCACCTATCAACCGGAATTCGCCAAAATTCAAACTTCGCCAATTCAAGCCTAATTCTACACCGAACCTCCAAATTCAATTCCGATTGCACTTCTAAGTCACAAATCATCCCCCGAAGCTAACCGAATCATCAGAATTCACATCCGAGCTCTCTAACTAAATAGTCAACCTCCAGTTGACTTTCCAAAACAAACTCCCCTTTAAGAGACTAAGTGTATCATTTCCAACTAAAACTAATCCAATTATATTCAACCAACTCAAATACTGATATTGAAACATAGTGGAGCATAATATGAGGGAAACGGGGCGGTAACTCACGTGATGACGGGCCGGGTCGTCACATACTCACCTCGAACCGATAAAATCTCTAGCTCGCGATGCCTTTGCCCCTCAAACCGGCCTCCTCGCGCGTCGAATCTAACCAAAATCAGAGCGGTTACATCACAATATGCTAAGGGAACAATACCCAATCGAAAACAATCGAAAAATATCAAAAATCTCGAAATTAGCTAAACCCGAGCCCCGAGTTTACTTCTAAAAAAATTATAAAACTCATACTACCGGATTTCTCATCTCGCCACGAGTCCATACATACCAAGAACTCCCAAATCCGAGCTCAAATGACCTATCAAATCCCAATTAAAAATATCAAAAACTCAAGCTCTAGCTTTACCCCCTTTTTAATGAATTTCAACCAATTTTCATGTTAAATCTAACATAATCTCGTGAATTTAGGCCAAGGAACTTACCTCTAATCATTCCTCCTTGAATCCCTCTTCAAAATCGCCTCAAAACTCCCAAAGCTCGCTCAAAAATGGTGGAAAATACATAACCCTCGCGGATGAAAAAATGATATTTTAAACCTTCTGCCCAGGTCGATTTTCGCTTCTGCGGATCCAATACCGCCTCTGCGGTTACCACTTTTGCGGAAATTATTCCGCTTCTGCGGAAGTCACTTAAGTGCCACGACCGCTTCTGTGCCTCACCGCTCGCTTCTGCGAGGCCGCTTATGCGGACCCTTGTCCGCTTCTGCGAAAAGGTCAAGCTCCCACTAGAACCGCTTCTGCGGAACCGCCTATGCGGTCCCTTTTCCGCAGATGCGGAAATGACAGAACCAGCAAACTCCAAAACATGCAACAAACTCCAAACTCTCCGTTTAACCACCCGACCTCACCCAGAGGCCTCCGGGACCTCAACCAAAAGCACAGACATGATCTATTACTTTATTCAAACTTGCTCGAATCATCAAATCACCATCGTTAACATCAAAAATCATCAAATTTTCTCAAAATCAAAGACTAAGTTCAACCAAAACTTCCGAAACTCGCATTCGATCAAAAACCCGACCAAACGATGTCAGATTGACCTAAAAATTTGCACACATATCCAAAATCACCCGACTAAGCTACAGTAACTCTCGGAATTCCATTCCGACCCTCGGATCAAAATCTCACCCATCAACCGGAATTCGCTAAAATACTAACTTCGCCAATTCAAACCTAGTTCTACACCGGACCTCCAAATTCAATTCCGATCGCACTCCCAAGTTACAAATCACCTCTCGGAGCTAACCGAACTATCGGAATTCACATCCGAGACCTCTAACTCATAAGTCAACATCCGGTTGACCTTTCCAACTTAAGCCTTCTTAAAAGAGACTAAGTGTCTCATTTCTTATCAAAACTATTGCAAATCAACCTGATTACACAAGATACGGATAATGAAGCATAAAGAAGCTGAAAATGGGGAAAATGGGGCGGTAATACCTGAGATGACGAGTTGGGTCGTCACAAGTATAAAATATAGGGGCATTTGCATCTATACCCGCTTTTTGTGTCACATTTTAACCTGTGCCCGCTTTGCAAAATAATTGCAAGCGTACCTGCTTTTTCGCATAACTTCAGCATACGGGGCTGAAGTAGCAAAGACAATCACGCAAAACTTCAGCATTCTAGTAGCCGAGCCTGAAGTTCAGCTCTAGAGCTAAAGTTTTGTGTTGTAGCTGGGAAACTTCATCTCTAGAGCTGGAGTTTTTTTACCACCTATTAATATTACATACTAGAGCTGAAGTTTCCAGTCACAACATAAAAACTTCAGCCCTATCTCTAGAGCTGAAGTTTTTGTGTTGTAACTGGGTAACTTCAGCCCACCTATTAATATTACATACTAGAGCTGAAGTTTTCAGTCACAACACAAAAACTTCAGCTCTATAGCTGAAGTTTTTGTGTTGTAACTGGGAAACTTCAGCTCTAGAGCTGAAGTCCTTGTCTTTGTAATTGGATAACTTGCTCCAGTCCACTAATTTATTTGTAACTGGGTAACATTAATTGATAATCTAAAAATGATAACAAATGGATTAGTAGATCCGTGAAATCTTGCTTGTTACAATTTTAACAGTTTCCTCTATTAATTTGAGTTCGTTAATGTAACTAATTCTTTGATATTTCAAATTAATTTCAGTGAATCAAGGTCTAGCCACGGTGGCATTCTTTGGTGTTGGAGTCAATCTAGTATTATTTCTGACTAGAGTTATGGGTCAAGACAATGCTGAAGCAGCCAACAATGTGAGCAAGTGGACTGGAACAGTTTATATCTTCTACCCACATTGCCTTTGTTGCTGCTTGAAGCAGAGCAGATTTGGCTGTCTCACACTGAAGGAGGAGAAGGGGGAGGAGAAAGGGAGCTGAAGTTGTTTTAAAAGTGGGTACAAATTAAAAGTTTTAGAAAAAATGGTTATAGGTTAAATGGGGGCGACCAAATAGGGCACCCCGTACAATTTTTACATAAAATATATATATGAAGGACTTTCAGAAAGAGAAGTATATTAGGAATAAAGATAAGCCTACATATTAACTTTTCTCTGTTACAGTTAAAAAAAAATTATTTGCTTCGACCACACCTTCATAAAACAAAAAATCAAAAAGAAAGTCATTGAGGGCATTACAATTCCAATTCTCGGGTCTTTTGGAATTATAAAACAGTTTGATAGCATCACCAAAAAACATTTGGTAAGGAAGCTTTGAATTTCTTCTAAGGAACTATCGGAGGTGAAAGGGGCTGAGGTTATTTAAAAAGTAGGTACAAGTTAAAAGTTTAAAAAAAAATAGGTATAGGTTAAATGAGGGCGATCAAATAGGGCGTCCCGTACAATTTTTACTGGACGCATGGGGCGGTATGCAAGGATAACAATTAAGAAATAGCCATTTTTCATCCCTATTTAATTTAAATAGCCGTTGTTAAGGAGTTTCAAATTCCATAAGTCTCAAGAAATTTCACCCTTTAAATTTGAAACTCTATGACTATGGCTATTTTCAATTACAAGACTGAAAAATGGTTAGACCCCGCTATTACTATTGTTTGCAGTGTGATTTTGAGCCTGATATGTTGATATTTAAGTTCTGGGTATTCTATGCATGAAATCGCTTTGTTTTTTAGCCTAACGTCCATTTGAATTCTACTAACTAATAATTTACATATAAATTACAATAGAAGTATTTGAAGTATACGAAATATTGAAAACCTTTAAAAGATATCAAAAATTATTAAATTTACGAAGAAGCCGACATATATGCATCAATATTCAACACGACTTAAAGTTCCCTACCATTGCACTTCTTGTCACAGTGCTATTCTGAGTCATTTGCCAAAGGCAAAATCTGACTTGAAATCCAATTTCTATGACCAAAGTAATGTTACAGGTTCTATTAAATGATCTTGAGAATAATAAAAAGAATAACACACGTATGAAATATTCAACTTGCCTTAGTATATAGATAGTGTTATGACTAATGTCCTAGTCCAATTAATACCACCAGCGCTCTTAATCTTCATCTTTTGAATATAACATAATAACAATAGCTAATCCTTTTATTTAAAAATAACCATAATAAACAAATCTGAATTCTCATTAGAAAATCCAATATTAAGGGATAAAGTGCTCTCGACTATATAGCCTTTAGCCAGTCGCGAAGCTACATTTCTTAAAGAGTGATCAATTAATCACCTTTCGTCGAAAACTTACACTGCATATATAAATAAATAATTAAAATTTAGAGATATATAACAAATATTGAACACCCTTTGTCGAAGAATTATTTTTTAAATTCTTTCTAATTTTAAAATCCTTGAGTAAATTTCTGTCTTCGCTACTACCTTTAGCTTGCACTATAAATTGGTGGAACCACAAATGAATTAAAATTATGTTGCATAAATTTTTTTATTACTACTATAAAAGATACTCCTAGCTTCTATACCAACTAGACAAAACAAGACAGGTGTTTTTGACCTTATATTGGTAGCATTAATTAAGCTCAAATCAAGAATTCAAGAACTTAAACAAATCACCCTGTATTTATGATTTAGGACTTAACAAAAATATAATATTATTCCCTCTGAAAATTCGAAGGATAGAGAAGTCTCCTTAGCATGTGAAATGCCTCGAGAATGATACAATTAGGAACAACTCCACTAATACTCAATCTAACACCCACTTAGCCTTAAGGACCAGATTCTTCACCTTGACCAAGAGATAAGCAAACTATATTTTATGTCTATCTAATATAGAAAAAAGTTAACAATAAGGCTTGTTGTGGAGAATAATAGGGTACCCTTTCATTTTTAATTAGAGAGGTCATGAGTCCAAGTTCTATATATGAAATCACTTTTGTTTCGACGAAAATTTCCACTGATTCGATCGCAAATGAGTTCAACGAAGTCATACCTCATTTTAATAATGTTTGTAACGGAATCAGTCGTAAATTTTTAATTATTTTATTTTTTCAACCGAATCGGTCGCTAATACCTTTGCGGTATTTTTCGCCAAATTTTACTAATGGATATAGAGGAAATATTTGCTGTAACTATTAATAAAAATTAGAAAATATATTTTTAGACCATTTCCGACCGATTCCGTTGGAAATTTTACGACTACTTTTTCTGATAGGAATATTTCGATCGGAAACGAATCATTTTTTAGTAGTGCCAATACGGATACCGGACGCCTAATAGAAAACCAAATAAAAATATAGAGAATTCTTTCACATGAGAAGAAAAACTTAGACTTTGATCTCAAACACATTAATTGCTATATGGTTAGGCCTAGGGTTGTACATAGATTGGGTAGGTTCGATTTTTATCAAAATCAAACCAAATCAACTATATCGGTCTGGATTGGTTCAGTTTTGTCAGATTTTTCGTTACGTAAATATTATTTCAATCTTACTTTGTTAAATTTTTTATAAATAAATATATATTTACTAAGAAAACATAAAAATTGACAAACATATTATCTATTAAAATATTTTTGTGGGAGAATTTTCTTAGTTACACATAATATTTATTTTTTTTAGCCATCTAACAATAATTTTTTGTTGATGTACTCTTTCAAGGTTAATCAAATTTAGTAATTAAACATAAGAATCAATATGATACTTAAATAATAATAATCACTTCACATTCGAAAAAAATATAAGAATTATAGATCTTAACATAAGATATGAATATGGAAGAACAAAGAGATTAATATATTTCAATAACACTTGATAAGAAAGTAATCATAGAACCCATTATTTAAGGTTAATAAATATGGAACATTCATAGTCTATTAAATAAATATTATATCCCGCAAGAGAATACCAAATATTTCTAGATATTTTTTCAAGAAAATTCTATATAAAATCTTAAAAGTATATATATATATTTATATGTCGGGATGGTTCGAATTTTTTTAGTCAATATCAAACCAAACCTAATCGGGTTTTTTAATCGGTTTGGTTGTTCGATTTGTACAGCCCTAGTTAGGCCATACGCAACTATGTAGTAGACAACCCATTGAAAGTACATGAGGAGTGTGGGGGAGGGAGGGTGAATTGTTTATTTTTAATAACTTTTATAAGTAGTTGATTGGTTTACTAATTAGTCCACTTGAAATAAGAATAATATAATATAATAAATGCATAAATGTAATGCATGAAATAAAGACACCAAGATTTTTATACTGGTTCAGATTCAATGTGAATCCTAGTCCAGTCCCCTTGTGTTGCAAGGGTATTCTCTTTGAGTGATCGATGTTTTGTGAGTACAGAATGAATGTCGTAGATTTACACCAATAGCTTAGTCTCTACATCTCTCTCTCTCTTCTTTCCTCGACTTGAAATAAGAATAATATAATATAATAAATGCATAAATGTAATGCAGGAAATAAAGACACCAAGATTTTTATATTGGTTTGGATTCAATGTGAATCCTAGTCCAGTCCCCTTGTGTTGCAAGGGTGTTCTCTTTCAGTGATCGATGTTTCGTGAGTACAGAATGAATGTCGTAGCTTTACACCAATAGCTTAGCCCCACCGGTGTTTATCTCTTTTTCTTCTCTCACTAGTTACACAACAGATCTAATGAAATTACAATGCTTGTTTGGAGTAGAACAAAAAGAGGGTAGATTGTTCGATCAAAGTATATGTCTTCAAGTCTAGAGCAATCATATATATACTTTCCAGTTCCAGGAGGCCTTAGAATCTGGATAGATTGCAGACCCAAGAGATTTGATCCTTGAAAGGAACCACAGATTGATTCTTTCCAAGAATAAGTTTAATTACCGTTATTCTTTCTTGATGTGTGGACTTGACGGCTTTCCATCTTTAAGTATTGATATCCGTCGGATTTGCTGATTATCGGTGATTATGTTTCCCTTAAATCTGGGACTTCCAGTAATAGCTTCTGACTGATTATCTATGCCCGATCTTCAATGCTTCTTCCCCTTTTAACGTTGATTCCTTCTCCTTGATTGCTTCAGTCAATCTCTGATTGATTTCCTCCTTCAGCTTATCCCCGTTAATCTATTATCTTCCTTTTGTACTACAATCCCGATTGACTCCCTTGAGTCCCTACACCAAAAATAATTATATTATTTTTCATCATTAAAACTAAAATCTAACACCCCTATCATAATTCTAATGTTATGATCTTTATTTTTAGTGCATTAAATTTTTTTAAACCATAGTTTTATAAAATTAGATCATAGGTTCAGACTGATAATGAAGTTGTACGCAGAGATTGGATCTATTCACGTGTACCTACCGCCCACTTATAATCATAAGGGAATTATGGCATCCTTTTATTATCATAAACTAAATCTAGTATTAAATAATGAGATTTAATTTCTTCTTCTGTTTCATGACCATGAATAGTCAAAACCCTAAACCCTTCTCAAGAGTCAATCATGTGCTGCTACAGAACAAAATAATACCAAATAAAGCACTAGCGAGAGTTGGACCAATAGCAAATATATACAGCACTTTTGAAGTCAATACCTGGGTTGAATTAACCATATATAGTTCGATAGATCTTTTTTTCCTTCTATAGTTTCAAAAAAGTACTGCTCGGGTCTCGTATTATTTATATTATAGTAATGAAGTCGACAAATTAAAGTTGAAATCAAGTAAATGAAAGAAATTGATAACTGAAGTACTCCATGTTAATTATCGAAGGAGTTAGTGCCAGCTTTTTCGCTTGTTTTTCTAGCTTAAAAGCATCACATATTATGTCTAACAAAGAAAAGAGTTTCACATAAAGAAGCTTAGACTTTGATTTCAAACACATAATTAAGTTGTTGTAGAAGAATTAACCCAAAAAGTCATCACCTAATCTCATAAACTAAAAATAAACGACGAACGTATAATATGTTGGAAAAAATTATTATGGAGAATAAGATTTATCAAAGCTTGAGACGTATCAAGTACACTGTCTTTAAAGATATTTCGCCCACACAGTGATGAATAAAATTAGGCGTATCTCCCAAGATTCAATAAGCTCTCGTAGTTATAAAATTGGGAACAGAACTAGCAGAAAATTCAAGAAAGAAACCCAACATACAGAAGGAAGAAGATGATTTAGAAAGTTATGTGAGAAAAGTATGTCTTTAGCTCTCCAAATAAAGACCATGTTTATGTTGGTGTTACTCCAACGCTAGGTAACGGCTAGATAACAGTTAGTTTGACTCTATTAAATGTAAAATATATAATTTACTATATATAATAAGTAAATATAAAAATGATATTATCATAAAAAGAAGAGTTTTTCCAAATCAAAATAATGGTCATTCCCCTTTTGAGTATCACTAATTTTATTTATGTATATCGGCTAGAAAAGCAAACGTTAAATTTGGTTAGGCCATATGGAACTAGGCAACTCATCTTTAGCCATGCTTTATCTACTTGGATATCTTGAACCACAATTTAGTTTGTAATTAATGGATTCAACTTATATATATATATATATATATATATATGTTGACGACATAAAAAATTTCTACATTAACGTATTTTAATATATTATACTCTCTCTATTTCATATTAAATGAGTTACTTTCCTTTTTAGTCTGTTTCAAAATAAATGACACATTTCTAAATTTGAAAATAATTCAACTATAAACTCCTCATTTTACCCTTTTTGCCCTTAATGAGAAGTTTTTATAGCCACACAAATAGCATGGCCCCACAAACCTTTTATCCCTTAAGCTTTTAAAACTACAACTGTCTTATTCTTTTTTCTTAAATTCCGTGTCAAGTCAAACTAGCTCAAACAATATGAAACGGAGGGAGTAATAGATAACGTCTGTCTTATTTATTTTATGGTTTACTAATGTCTCTTTTTATAAGGTCATATGCGATTATATATCTTTGAAATAAATTGATAGTGTTAAAATTCTTTTTATTGTCAATATCTAAAAGTAGAGCTGCTCTTTCATATCAGACTGACCATGAAAAGATTGGATCTATTCACGTGTACCTGTACCGGCCACTTATCATTAGGGAATTATGGCATCCTTTTGATCATCAGTTACTATATATTATAAACTAAATCCAAGAGTCAATCATGTAAACAGAAGATACCAAATAAAGCACTAGCAGTAATTGGACAATGAACACCAAATAATAAATCACTTTGGAAGTCAATAACAGCTAGGTTCAAGTAAGGAAAAATGATAGTGTATAGTTGCTTTCTAAATAGTAGTTGAAAATATACATATTTTTATATATATATATATATATTGTTGCGTACAATAGATTCTTGTGGTCCAATCCATCCTTAGACTATGCATGGCGGAAGCTTAGTGCATCGGGCTACCCTTTTATACATTTCTGTATGTTATATACAAAAATATACAAAATTTATATACTTTTACGGCTACTGAATGTAAATAGTTTTGGTCGGCAGGTAAAAGTGATATTTGCCCTTGAAGTAATTATATTCTCTCTTCTTTTCTTTTTTTAGTTTTCCACCTAATTTTCGATATCCGCATTGAAGCCCAGACTAATTCGAACTCGTGTCGCGCAAGACCCATTTAAGGGAAAAGCACTCCCTCACAGGATTTTTTTCATACCCAAGAAGTAATCATATACAGTTCAATATAGCACTTTTTCCTTCTATTATTTACAAAAAGTACTCAGGCTTCGTATTAGGTACTTAAATGAAGTCGATAAATTAAAGTTAAAGAAATAAATTGAAAAACTGACGTTAATTATTTTAAGGAATTATAGTACAAACCTTTTTTCTTTTCGTTTTCTAGCTTAAAAGGCATCAAATGATAGAAGAAGTTAAGAAACGTATACAGATCTCATTGTTGACCAAGAAAGAGTACAAAATAAAAGTAACTATTTTTATATACCGTGTATTTACGTTGACTTTCAACTACCCATGCTAGGCAAATTTTCACTGTTTTAAATTATTCCTTTAGTTTATTCTTTCACTTTAATTTTATATTAGGGTTTACTTCAGTATATTAATCATCTCGTAAAAGACAAGAGGACAGAAACCATATTTTCATGTAAATGTTCACAAAGGCATCTAACTGATTATTCAAGATTGAAGGAATCCTAGGATGGCTAAACCAAATTTGTAAAAGAAATTTCACTACAATCCCTTTTCTTTTTCAAGTATATAAAATTTCACTTTTACTGTTAGATCCTAGCTTCTCAGGTAGCGTTACGTAGAGGCAGAACCATAATTTTAAGTTTATGGATTTTGAGCTTTTTATCGGACTCATAGCTCGTTTTAGTTACTAGATTCGCAATTCAATAAAGATTTCTTAATACAAATAGAGAATTTAGGTAAAAGCTAGTGAATTTGTTTGAGCCCGTAACTCATGTTGTAGCTTATTCACCCCGAGTTTCATGCAAAAATATTATCATCCCTTATAAAACATTAACACTGTCCGTTAAACTATTCAAAGATTTTAATTAAGGGTTTTACATATTGAAATAAAAGAAAGTAAGTTTATGCCTAATACTATCAATTTGTTTAAACTCTCCCCATTATATTGGCTGCAATTTCTGCGAAATACAAAGAGAAGAAACTTTATAAAAATTTGTCCCTCATACAAACAAAATAATTGAGGAAATATATTCTAGCTTTCAACTTGGCCAAAGTTTGGCAAAAAGGCAATAACAAGCTAGTTGCTGCAATGTACATCTACTCATCAAAATGTATATGTATGTTCATACTAATTAAAGTCAACCTTTGCCAACCTCTTTATGTGTATTTTTCAGTATAAATTTCTTCATGTTCAATCTATTATATCGTCAAAATTTTGATTACTTCTTTCTTTCAACCTACATTTGGTGTAAGCTTGAGGTTTTGCTTTATTAAGCTTATTTTGCTCAAGAAGAAAAGGCTCAAATATTCTGTTTCTTATAATTCTCTCGTTATTTCTTTATTCCCAAGGTAATGTTGCTGTACATACACTTTCTAATTGATATATTCATTGCTCTTTTTTTTTTATTAGATTATTAGGAGAAAGGAAATGAAATACATGCATTCTTGGAAGTTGGGTTTTGACAATTTGAGATTCTAAGTGGTTTTAACATTAATTTTGGAAATTGTGTGTATCTTTGAGTTTTATGCAAGTGAAATATATATACCTTATTATGGAATGTTAATAAGGTATTGTGTCCCCGGCCGCATTGCTCTCGGAGATTGAAAATTTGGAAAAAATGGTCTTTGAAAAACTCATTTTCGAAAAATCTTCAAAAATTTGCAAAATTTCATGGCAAACACGTTTTTGAAAAAATTCCGAAAAAAGAAAAATCTATGGACAAATGATCCTAAGTGGTTTTAACATTTTGGAAATTGTATGTATCTTTGAGTTTTCTGCAAGTGAAATATATACCTTATTATGGAGTGTTAAGTTTAAAAGATTCATGTGATCAAGAACTTTGAGTATATTCTATATTTCAACGTTTTTTGTCTTTCTATTTTTTGGTCATTTAAGTATAATAGCAGCCGCTGCTTTCCCAACCTAAAGTAATCCGTTTAGTTTCCTGATTGTATTTCTTAATTATGTTATAAGTAATTGATAATTAAGTACTTAGTAATAATGATAATTGATTAAAGTTCTTAATGTGTTTGAAGTAACAGTTTGTTGTTACTACTAAAAATTGATGTTTTTTATTTACTGTGGCCTGTGGCTAAGCTTATTGAAAACTTTATCTAAAGTCCATGTGTTACCTTATTTTTCATGTTACTAATCGATCTTTTAAGGTAGTTGTCAGTAGTTTTACGTGACTTGTTAGTGTATAAATATTTTTACTCTGCTACTGTATAGAAGCTAATTAACTCTCTATACCTCTTATAAATCACTTTCTCATCTTTCATATAATGTGTTCTATTTTGTACGTATTTTTTTTTCTTTTTGGTATGTGCACGCATGGTGGCGAGGTCTCAAAAGATCGATTCATTTTCTTATTTTTCAGGTTACTAATGGATCTTTTACGGCAGTTACCGATAGTTTTACCTGATTTGTTAGTGTATAAATATTTTTACTCTGCTGGTGTATAGAAAGAAGCGGAGCTAGAATTTCAACTTTATGGGTTTTGAATTTTATAACAACAACTTCAAGCACTAATAACTTGGTTCTAAATTAGATATTTTTAATACAAATATACAGTTTGAGCAAAAGTAACTGAATTCGGCCGAACCTGTACTCGGGCTTTTGGTGGGGTTTGGGGGGGGGGTGTTATTTTAAGACTCTTAGGTACAAAGATTAGATTTGGAGTGTAAAAAACGCAGGTGGAGGCCTTCTTTTCTGGCATCAAAACCGGGCTTTATTAATGTAGTGTCTATAGTGGTGAACTTGTATGTGAAGATAGTAGTAGTAGTACAACATAACGCGTTGCTTATTTCATTTGTTTATAATTTGTATAAGCTTTAAACCGTTAACCCCATGTGATCTTGCCTCATTTCTCATGGACTTCCTTCAATTCCAACTTTATTAATTACTTTGCACACATACTTATATGTATATGTCCTATATATATATATATATACAATTCTTCCACAGGATCCCATTGCTCTACAACTCCAATACTCAAAAGTCTCTCTCCCTTCATATCCCACGTAAAAAGTCCTTCAACTTTTAGTTGTGTGAACTAACAATCTCATTACAATCATAGTTTCAACCGTTGGTATTCTAAGGTAAGTGCATGTTTTATGAATGTCATAGGAGAATCCATTATCTAGAATCAGTCAGTTCAGAATGAGCTTGATCTTATTACATGTACACGTTTTAACTTTTTTTTACATATGTATTACATAGTTCGAGTAAAAAATAAAGAAGCATGTCCGAAATTTGTCTCTAAATTGAATGTTTGCTTTTTCTTTTAATATATGGTTTTTACATGATTATCTTTAACATTTTTGTAGATGGATAATTGATCTTATTATATGTGTACATTTTAACTTTTTTTATACATGTATTATATAGTTCAAGCCGAAAGTAATAAAACATGTCCAAGTCTGTTGCTAAATTGAGTGTTTTTTTTTTAATATATGCATGGTTTTGATTTGATTGTTTTGAACATTTTGTAGGTGGATACTTGATTTGGCTCCATTTATGAGATGGGGTTAGTCAGGAATCCTAATATGAAAAGTGGAGAGTATTTGGAAGGTATGTTAAGTGATTACATGGGAGGAAAAGCAAAGATGAGAACACCAAAAAGTTCTTCAACTAAGCTTGTGACAGTATTAACTTGCTTACAATTTGCTTTTGCTGTTTATGCAACATTTCTTCTGTATTACATGAGTCCATCAGTTGATTTAAGGACTAAACCAGACTTTACATGGGCTACGCGAATCGCTCAATCATGGAAACACTTCATTATACCTCCACATGTTGTTAGTCATTATCAAGAAGTTAATAAAACAGAAATCCAACTAAAGCCAATTAGTCCTTCTGATGTCTGTGAACATGAGAAGATTGATTTTGAGCAGAAGAAATCTAATGATGCACTTATGATCAAGTTGAAGACAGAACTTTATCAAGAACTAAGAGATTTTCAAGGCAAGAATCTTGGTACTGAAACTCTCTCTGAGCTAATGGCAATGAAGTCTAAGTGGGATTTGCGCGGTCCAAACAAGCCAAAAATCACAGTAATCTTGAACCATTTCAAGAGGAAAACTCTGTGTTCTCAACTTGATTCTTTGCTTGGACAAACTCTCCCATTTCATCATGCTTGGGTGGTTGCATTTGGAAGTCCTAATGAGCAATCACTTAAGAATATTGTAGATAGTTACAATGACTCAAGAATAAGTTTTATCAGTTCAACTTATGATTTTAAGTACTATGGAAGATTCCAAATGGCTTTGCAAACAGAAGCTGATCTTGTATATATCGTAGACGATGACATGATTCCAGGGAAGAAGATGTTGCAAATTTTATCACATGTAGCAGGAACAGACAAGTACAAGAATTCTGTTTTGGGAAGCATTGGTAGGATTTTGCCATTTAGACAGAAGGATTTTACTTTTCCGAGCTACAGGAAGTTTCGATCCAAGGAAGCCGGGCTTTATTTGCCTGATCCTGCCTATAATATCACTGTTGACAGAATTGTTCAGGTGGATTTCCTCTCCAGTTCTTGGTTTCTTTCTGCTGAACTAGTCAAGACACTTTTCATCGAAACGCCCTTCACTTTCATGACAGGAGAAGACTTGCACTTAAGGTAATCTTTTCTACTTCAGTTATGTTGAAATGGTATGTTTTGTTAGATCAACTTGATTTGTAAAACTTATTAGAAATAGTAAAAATTGAGCATGGGATCAAACTTTTAGTGGTCAAGCTATCTGATAAAGTTACACTATTTCAAATGTTGTATATACTGTTCCTCTCTTGTATGATAAGTTCATTTTACCTTATTCATCGACTCTTTTTGAAAATTCCTTGAGATGTGAAACAAATCCTTGTATGAAGTAGACACTTAGATCTTTTTCAATCTCTGAAGGTTATCACCTATTTGCTATTATCAGCTTCATCGTTAAAATATTAAGAAGGGGAGCCTTGGCGTAACTCGCAAAGTTGCTGCCATGTGACCAGGAGGTCACAGGTTAGAGTCATGTAAACAGCCTCTTGCAGAAATGTTAGGCCCTTACCCAAACCCCGCGCATAGCGGGACCTTAGTGCACCAGAGTGTCCCTTTTATCATTAAAATATTAGAAACCTATAAGAATCTGTAGTTTTGAAAGACTGCAATGATCCATCATGTACAATATTTCAAAGTAATGACTTATGCCAGAGAAAAAATTTTCAATAAGAAAATAATTCAAAATGATGCATAATATAGGACATAAAGGGATGAATAGATATTAGTTCAACAAGGGTGATATAATCTATGACATGTTAATACTATTGTTGAAGTTTCTAAGAGTTTTACTTTCCTGAAAAAACAAAATGCAGCTATCAGCTTCAGAAGTATAGAAATGCTGGATCATTTGTCCTACCAGTTGATCCAAAAGACAAAGAAACTTGGGGTGACAGTGAGCACAGACTTGCTTATGTATCCGAAACCACTGTTATATTCAAGGATACAGTTCAAGTCCGGGACGATCAATGGTGGAAAGCACTCTCCACCGGTTATGTAACACAATGGGCAGCAATGAATCCTCAGAAAATTGATGCACTTTTCTATGCCCACTCTGTCGATGAAGTTAAAGCACTCGCGCCTCTTCTTGAGAAATTCAGGTCAACTGTTGGAAAGAAGGCCTACATTGTTGTCTCGGGAGGCAGCTTCTGCCCTTGTGAAGATGCTGTTACAGCTTTAAACTGGCCTAAGGTTGTATGCAAAGAAAGAAGATTCAAGATTATGGATTTAGGAGTTGGTGCTCTATCAACAATTTCAAATTCAGAAGTGCCCGTCGTTCAAGCAGTCTATGCTAGCATGAAAGGACTAATCAACATTCATAACCCGAGCCTTGTGATCACGGTAGCTGATGCAGATCCTAATGTGAAGAAAGCACTCAAGATGGCTACAGAAGCTAACACAAACAGTTCAACTTTGGTCCTTTTACCTAGATCATCGGTTACTAGGGTTCTTTGGATGGCTGATCTTCGGTCCACAGCATTGCCAAGTAAGATATTGATGGATTTTATGCCTTACATTTCCCTTATTCTTTTCCTGCATTTGATCTATAGTCTGAAAAATGCAATTTGTACTTGTAGATTGGAACCGTATGAGGCTTTCCATAAATATCATCACACAGAATAGAGCTAATTCACTAGCAAGGCTTCTCAAGGCTCTCAGCGACGCATACTATATAGGCGATGAAGTTCCTATTACTTTCAACATGGATAGCAAAGTCGATGAAGCAACTATAAAGCTTGTTAACTCATTCAATTGGCCTCATGGACCTAAAACTCTTCGAAGAAGAATCATCCAAGGAGGCCTAATTCGAGCTGTTAGTGAGAGTTGGTACCCTTCATCGGATGATGATTTTGGCCTTTTACTCGAAGATGATATCGAAGTCTCCCCTTATTATTACCTCTGGATCAAATATGCTGTCTTGGCCTACCACTATGACCCTCAAATATCACTTCCTGAGCTCTCATCAATCTCTCTTTACACACCACGGCTGGTGGAAGTTGTAAAAGAAAGGCCTAAATGGAATGCAACAGAGTTTTTCCAGCAAATTCATCCAAACACGCCTTATCTCCACCAATTGCCTTGTAGTTGGGGTGCAGTTTTCTTTCCCAAGCAATGGAAGGAATTCTATGTTTACATGAACATGAGGTTCACTGAAGATCCAAAGCAAAATCCTGTTCAGATACCAAAATCAAGAACAAATGGTTGGCAAGCTTCTTGGAAAAAGTTTTTGATAGATATGATGTACTTAAGAGGGTACGTTAGCCTTTATCCGAACTTTCCAAATCAATCGAGCTTTTCCACAAACCATATGGAACCAGGTGCACATATTGCTGCTAAGGAGAATGTGGTTAAGCATAACAAGGCTGATTTTGAGGTGCCATTGTTAAAGGAAGATTTCAAGAACCTTTTGCCAAATGGAAAAATGCCTCCGGTTTCAAAGTTGCCTTCATTAAACCTCTTCAATCAGCCTGTTTCTCTAAAGGGATTAAAAGCAGCAGGAGCAAAACTAGGAAAAGATGTTATTCAATGCAGTCCAATAGAGATAGTAGCCGTTCACCACGATACAGGTTTACCTTCACATTGTGCAAGATTCTAAAAACTCCATACTCGTCCGACGATGATCACAAATTAATTCTTTTGTTTTCTCTCCCAAAATCTGTTTTGATGGGAGAGAAAGATGAGGCTTTGATTCAGCTTTATTTCTCATGCAAGGAAGAGGAATAAGGATTCTTTATGAATGACTGCAGATGAGAATTATATAGGTACTCTTGTAAAATTGCAGCCAAAATTGGCTTTCTGTATCATCTTCTTTTGCCTCATTCTTGCAATCAATGAAAGAAATGAAGACAAATTCTTCCAAAAACTTTAGCATTGCCTTTGTTTATTACTTGTCAGTGTCTTTAAAAGTTTAGACTCCAAATCATGTCATTGCAACAAATTTCAAGTTTCAATCAGCATGTCATAACTGAAACAACCGCATTTAAAAGATAATTGAACATGGTACCTGAGAATCCTTAAGAACTTAATCACTAGGCCAAGCCTGGCATGGCATTTTTTTTGTTGGTATAGTTGAAAGGATTTAACTTGTATATTGTTTACCCTAAATCCGAATAACAATTAAACTTGTATTATGGTTTTAAAGATATGTGATTTAACCCAATACTAACTGATAAATAAGGAATCAAGTGTATAAATTAAAGAGCAAGGCAAGTCAAACCAGTATGTAAGTAAGCCTCGACCTCGAGCTATGGCAACCTCGAGGTAGGTGAATAAGAACAATAAAATAATAACAATGAGATTCAGATGAGGAGTAGGCGAGAAAGTGATGTATGTATATTCTCTTGTCAATGATTGATCCGTTACAAATGATTGAGTCCTAAATAAGGTACACTTCTAATTATAGTAGGGAATCTTATTATATAGCTGTCTAACCTCCTAGTACAAATACGTTCCGGATTTTACGCCATGATGTTAAGGTCATTGCGGGAATCTCGTTCTTTCTGTTATGAAACCATAACTATATTATCTCGAGCTTCGTCATACTTGGCCTCAGCGTTCATCAAGCACTTCGATCTTCGAGTCTCGTATTTCATCATCGGTCTCGAGCTTGGTCCATTTTGTACTTATTCTTCGAAGCAACCCCTCGAGCCTACAAAATCGGGCAGAACTGATTTCGAGCATATACATATATACTAAGAATGATTCTATACAATCATGAATTGTATTTTAACCAGTTATAGCAAGTTATTTATTGCAGTTTTACGTTACCAAATTAGGATTGCTATAGGCAGTTACCTATTCTGATATATCATTTTAACATGATGATATTAGAAACTGGACACTTGAGTGCACAGAATGTGAAATGTGGTAAGTGAAAGTCCTGCCAACTGAAACCAACATGGGAAATTTGGCTGCTCAAGTCTCCCAACATTCCATGAATTGAAGTCAGAATATAAACATTGTTGTAATAATCAAGAAACTCTGGGATTCTTTATTATTGCCAAGCCCCTCAATCTAGAAAAGTAGGGCAAGAACTCAAAGATTCAAGACACAAGTTTTTTTCGTAATAATCAAGAAACTCTGTTTTTGCTTTCTAGAAATTTAGATGGTTTACCTAAACAACTTTATCATCACGTACGTCTCATAATTGTCATTTTTACCTAAAGGGCCTACTTCTTCTCGTGCCTTCTCTGCAATTTTCATTGTCATTTTTACCATATTAGCAATACAAGGAGTTAAAGCATTTGGTAAGGAAGCTGGTAAAACACGAAAGAAGCATGCTGACAAATGTCTTTCTCGTTCATGTCGTGGATTGTTCATTAATAATGTGATTATCACATATTAACTTAGTCCCTTTCTGCAGTAGCGGAGTCAGGATTTTCACTTCGGATGTCAAGATATAAAAAGTAAAACACAAGAAAAAAGCCAAATATAACGTGTATGCATAAAATAAAATTTATTACTTAGTAACACACTATAATTTTCTGACAAAGGGTGTCTTCGCTTTCTGTACGTTGGTTTTGAAAGGCATAAGATTGAGTCATAAGTTTTTTTTTAACCATCCATCTCATGTGATCAATTTATTTATTTTGGGTTAAATTTTTTATGATAATATATTTTATAATAGTTGTTGGCCGATCCTACTTCATTGTATAATTTATACTACTCCATATGAAACTTTTTCAGCTTTACACTAAATCAAGACACGTTGAACGGATAACAAATTAGTACTCCTAAGTCCTAACAACTAAAAACAAAATAAGAGGACAAAAGATAAGCTTATAAGTATGGTTTGGTAACCAAATGCTGCAAAGTAGTTATAAATACAAATTATTATGGCAAGATATTAGAAGTTTATGCATAGGTGATACCAAGATTTGAATCTTATGGGTTCGAATTATAGCTCGTTTATGTTACTGAGTTTTAAATTAATAATTGATACATATTCAATGAATAATTTAAGATAAATATCGAGTTTTGCCCAAAAATTATTAGGTTCGACCCAACCCGCAAGACTTATGCTAGCTCTAGCCTGCTTTTATGGAAAAGTTAAGGTATATGAAAAACATATAGGAGTAATACATAACGACAGTTTAGTTTGACAAGATAGAATTGCTTTATTTTTAAAATTTTGGACTTGATAATTGATATTGAATATTCACTTTTTTGATTCGTATGAAAATACGAAATTATTAGAAGAAGAAAAAAACTTTTATTTATTACTAACTATTCTAGAAAAAATAAAAACTAATGTACGATATCTTCCTTATTATATCGTGTTTCTCTTGTTATTCATGCAAAGTCAAAATAAAATGTTTAAGTTAAGGAATAAGCCTCATTTCTATATTAACAATAAAGATAGATAGATAGATAACAAATCAATAAAAAGCCATTTGCATAATTAAAAAATATCGTCTACCATAATTATTTTGGTCTCTTCCTTTCATCGCATAAATCTATAAAATTAGTAAATTTAAATGTCTTAACTCCCATCCGATATTTGGTACTAGTGTTTGATAGAGTTCGAATTCACTCAAAAACTTTTTTATTTTGGTTTTCCATCCGGTGTTCAGTATCCGTATTGGAGCCCGACTATATCCGGATAGTAGCGCTCCCTATCAAGGATTTTTTTATACCCATGACACGAACTCGAGAATCTTAGCAGCCCCATCCACTGCACCACATCACTTGATCGTCACACAGATAATTTTTATATTAGGAATAAAGTGTTCTCGGACAAAAATAAATTTATACTAGGACTTAAACTCGATACTTCAATTAAAAAATCTTTTTCATAAATAAAAAAAATTCTTTTATTTGGCGCAACAAACATGTATAAGCTGTTGTTACTATAAAAGGGCAATATATATAGTAAGAAAAATAAAATAAAATAAAAGCAAAAGACATTTTTCAGTTTCACAAATTCAAAATATTCAAGAAATACACCTCCCCTCCCAATAAATCGAAAACCTTCATAACCGATCTCTCAGGAAGATCTCTCTTTACCATCGGCGCAACCTGTAAGACTCTCTCAAACCCTAGTTTTATATGCTTTCTCATTTACTCTTCAATTTACGATTCAATCTTTTATGTTTTAACAGTTAATTCGAATATTTTAAAAATACTTTTCAAATGACAGATCGTAGTAATGGAATTTAGTGAAATTTTAGGGTTTTTTGGGCTTAATTAAAAACCTTATTTATATTTGGAGGAATTTCTATTTCAAAATGAATTCTTGCATTGAATGTGAGCAGCATTATTGCTAGTTTACTCTAATTTCGAATTAATATTCATAGGAGAGTGAAGAGATTTCTTTTAAAAAGAAATAAAAAATGGTTATGGCCGGATCAGTAATTCAAGTAAGATCTTTTTGCCCCATTTTTAAGGTTATATTAAAAATTCTAACTTTAAGTTGCAATATTTACTTGGTTCGTAAATATTTTGGCATGAGAATGATCTAAATGGAGTAACGTGGTCAGTGATGATTCATATTGTTGACCCTACCTTATTTGGGACTGAGGCGTTGTAATAGTTGTGGTTGTTGTATACTTGGCTCATAGAGGTTTTTAACTTTACGTCGTTTAAGTTTCAAGAGAAACTTAATTTGCTTTTAAAAGCATGTCTTAATTGTAAAACTTTTCTTAATTGTAAAACTTTTACCTTGCTAGTAATTTGAATTGAAACATTGAGTTTTTGGGAGAATGGTTGTCTGAAAAGTTTGTCCAGTTTTCTGTATAATTATGGTTCACATGTGCTATCAGATAATGCAATTTGGAATAAAACATCGTGCCAAGAAATTACTGACAGTTGATCACAGTGTCAGGTTAAAAGATTAGGTGAAATATTGGAGGTATAGAGTGTGACTTCCTTTTTCTTGGGTGATAGTGATGTGTAACTTATTCCCCTGTGAATACTGACTAATAGGATTTACACTTTCAGGCATGTGAAGTTTGCTTTCTGGAGCTGGAGGATGCTATATGTGTTTCTGAGGTTGCTCAAGGAATTGGTTTCTGCTTAGTGCGTGACCCTTGAGTTGAGCAACTTTTGTCAAAATGGGAACCCCATACCGCAAGTTCGTAGACAATATTTGCATGTCTCTGTAATTAATTTCAACATTAAGCTTATGGTTAACGCATTTAGCTTATATCACCATTCTCTTCTGCTTATTGATACAGTGGGGCTTTCAAAAGATCGAATGATAGTGCCAGACTTGTTATAACCACCATCATGGGAATGGTGTTTGGATACTTTGTCGGGATTTCTTTTCCATCAGTTTCTCTAACAAAGGTATGTTAGCTCAATGTCTGCATGGTTCTTCTGTTACAAAACAACTTCTAGTTTCTCATTCATCACAATCTTGTGGTCGTTTGCAGATTAATTTACCTTCAAGCCTTATGTCAACTCTCGATTATGCTTTCAATGATGATCGTACACGTAATACTGAGCGTAGTTTCCCGGAGAATCTTGGTTCTGGTAGTTCTCCTTTGACACCAAAGGTATTTATTTCATTATATCATTTGTAAGTAAAAAAGAATATATTTTGTACGTTAAAAAAGCTTTAGTGACTCCATGTGGGAGGAAACAACACTTAATTCCATACTGTGGTTGGGTTGGGTGGGAGGGGTAATTTTTAGCTTCTGAGTTGTGTTGTGGAATGTACAGTTGTTTTAGCCACTGACACCAATAAAAGTTAAACCAAATGCCTTAAATTCCCTGATCATTCTATTTATTCTTTTAACTGTATTGGTAGCACGAAGTTGGAGAAACAGTTGCTACGAAACTAAAGGCCCTTGTCCCTGTTGCATTTAATTTCCTGCATCTTCGTTTGCTTTTGTCATTCCATTCCTGTTATTTGATTAGTGTTAAATGCTAAAAGTTGGAAATACATATTCTATCATTGTTTGGGTTTATGAAATTTGGTCTAATCCGAGACAGAACTGAATAGAATTGCATACAGATGTGGATAAATTTGATGTTTCTAGACTATCTAATTACCCCAAATAGAAGACTTGAAGATAGTGGTAAATGCATGAGACATGGTCATTTTTCATTGGGAAGTGGTATAGGATAGTTATTCTGACTGCTGTGGTAGATTTAGAATCTAGAGCACCTAGACATTTGTTCTGAAATATTGATGGGTTAATTTCCTTTTGCAGATATATGTCCCAACTAATCCTCGTGGTGCAGAGTCATTGCCACCAGGGATTGTGGTCTCAGAGTCAGATTTTTATTTACGAAGGTTGTGGGGTGAACCAAGTGAGGTATGAAGCAAATATTGTTTAATCCTGATTTAACAAAAAAAATAAGAATGTGGTAATTGTATAGATTATATAACCTTTAATTGTCTCTTGTTAAAAGAAAGAGCAAAAGACTCTCTGCAACTGTCATGCCCTTCATGAGCTGTTCTAGTAATCATATCATTGTGGCACGAACTTCATACTAGATACTTTAATGTTGTTAATGGTGCTTCAGGGTAGGGTGTCAATGGATCTTTAAAAACCGACTAAATTGACCGAACCGTACCGAACAAATTTTTAGGGTTCTTTTAACAAAACCATATAAATTTATAACCCTATTGAATAATAGGGTAGGTTTTTAGTTTTACAAAAATAAACCAAAATACCGAACCGTACCTAATAAATTTATACATGAAAAATATATTTTATATACTTGAAACTAACAAAGCATTAAGTTTTTTGGGCCTTGAGATTATGAAAATGGCTACAAGTGACCAAATAATTAATGCCCAAGTCCCAACATCCAACCTAACTATGCTAATACTCATGTTGGAACTTAATTTGTTACAACATCTAGAATAGCAAGCGACTAAGCAATTTAGCTATCTTCAGTAGCAAGCCACAAGGTATTGGATATCTTCCTCTCGTATGATTTAGATTTCTCTTGTTAGATACTAATCTTTTAACTAGTTTTCGTGTAC
Organism: Nicotiana glauca; assembly: GCA_026770625.1. NCBI lineage: Eukaryota > Viridiplantae > Streptophyta > Magnoliopsida > Solanales > Solanaceae > Nicotiana > Nicotiana glauca. The sequence goes on from MU706082.1 coordinate 87,862, forward strand.
GTGATATTTATGTATAAATTAAACATTAGCATTAAAATAAATGTAATATTTGTTTAAATGATGCAAATAAATGTTATTTCATTGACGCAATAGATGAATTCAATATCTTCGAAATGACGTATTTAGTTAAATTAATTATACAATATTTACAATATAGTAATTACATAAAAATGTCATCTATGAAATTGAATGCTTGATTCTTACCGTTAAAAATTTGGCCTAAAATTTTCTCGTAATAACTGACATTATCCAAAAGTAAATTAGTATTGCATAGTGATTAAAATTCTGAAAGCCGAATTCATATCATATGGTGTTCTATTTTTCAAAAGCTGCACAAAAAATATAATGAACTGCTTATTAACAACGGAATACTCAAAGCACCTTTACATAGCTTTTTGTTTTCTTTCTAAAAAATTATAGCATTATTTTCGTTAAAAGACGAAGATTTATAGATATTAATATAGAATATAGCAACTTCCTAACTCTACATATTGTGTAATCAATTTTTTATGAGTTAGAAAATTATATTGTGCACTTAAAATATTCAACTGAACTGAAGAAAAAATACTACTATCAATCTGATTAAAAGGCTAAGACAAGTCTTTCAAGTTTCACTTATACGATTAAAAAAAAAAAACCAACGTATAGTAATACCTTGAAGATCTGTAAGAAAACATGAGAGACCATATTCCAGTATTTCTTTCAGCAAAATTGCTGGCACGCGTATATGCAGTATGACAGAAAAGGGAGTAGAGGAAATTAAAATTACTATCCTCTATTAGGGATATACTAAAGTAAATATTATCCTTGGTAGTGTTAGCTCTGTTTATACATAAATTTATGTTAAGATTATTATTAATAGAGGAATAATAGATGGTAAATATTTTGAAATTTTTTTTGACAATCAACTTTCACCAATGGACCTTATGCATTACACATGAATGTATATATATCAATAAATATGTATAAATAAAGATATGTATGCTAATAGACCTTTAAAGACTAAAACCAGAAAGCTCTAACCTTTCTTTGCCTTCAGTAATAGGAAGTAATACAATTTATGGCATGAATTGTTGTGTCATGAATCAAACAAATCTATAAAAAAATAAGGAAATAATTAGATCATTAATCGCACATCTACTAACTATGTGCAACCGTAATCTATGTGATATTTTATAATTTAAAAAGAACACAATCTCGAAAGAGAAAACTATGGAGAATGGTATTAAGGTGGGTTTTCTTCTTTCTGCCCATAGCTGAAATTCCTTATAGACATATGCATTTTTCTAACGCTAACAGGATTTTATTTGTGACTAAAATCCGGAGATACTGTAGTATTTAATAACAACTAGATTTGTTAAAAAGAAAATAATAAAAGGAAATAATTTAATTTTTACGACTCTTCACGTTAGAACTGTTTATTTATGACGCCAGCTTCACCTTATAGTATTAAATAAATACTCGACAAAGTTGCCAACGAAACTATAGGAATAGGAGACCTGGCGTGGATGGAAAATAATTGAAAGCCTATTTTGCGTTTTTTCTTTGTGTTTATTAAAATGATCAAAATTTTATACGTAGAATTCAAAGTGGCATGTTCATAACTGAATTCAAAATACTAAAAAGAATGCAATATTTTCTCTAGATTTGCAGCACGTGAAATAGGAGTTTAACGTTTAATAGGAGATTTGGTTCAATTGCGTTAAAAAATAACTATGAATAATAAAAACTGTGAATACTAATCGGTTATAATTCTATAATACTACAAAGTAAGAACTCCTAAACCTACAATACCATATGTGGAAACGGCAATTTCCTAGTTTTCCTTTAAAGAATGTTCATGATCAAATTAGAAAAGAATCTATATAAGGTTAAATCAAAATTACTTTTACAATTTCAAATATTATGAGCTCCAGAAAATATTTAATAAATAAAGTTTAAGATAGTTCAAGAAATATTATAATTGCAATTGGAAAAAATAATTTACAACCCTTCTTTATATAATAATAGAATTGATTAATTTCAATAAGAAAAAAGAGTAAATAGTTTTTTGGCCTCACTCTTTCTAACCTAAACTTTTATAACCGAACAAAGAATACTACTAAGCGTAAAATTAGGAGTTGAAAGTTCTTGGATTTGACAACTAAATTTACAAACTTTATTTATTCGTTATTCTTTTACAAGCAGAAAACTAAATAAGGAAGGATTTAATACACAAAATTTAGTTGGTTTTAATGTCTCAAATATTAGGAAATGAATTAAATGATAGTTCCTAAAAATTAGGAAAATAGTTAAATGACTATTTGTCTAGTGTAAAATCTATTTTTAAAGGGTAAAGCGAACGATATTTCATTAAGGGCCTTCGTGCTTTTAATGTAATATAGATAAACTTTGTTCTTAAATCCCAAATTGATTAATATCTTTTCACTCGTATGATGTATATATCTTTTGTCTTTGCTTAGTTTGTTTTACGCTACTATGGAATAGTGGGATGAATCTCTATTACAGACATATTTCGTGTTACTTTAATTCATCACTTTCATAATAATAAAAATATCTAGAGAGTTTTGCCAAAATCATATTCAAGTACGCATTTATCGCATTCTAACTTCAACTAGCGACTCTTAGATGATATTTTTTTAAAATACCAAAATATTAACCGAACCGTATCGATACCGAAGAAAAATCGAGATGGTTAGTACGGTTTCGAAAAGTCTAATTTTAGTTATACAAAATAAAACTGGAAAATTGGTAAAGTACAAATTTTATGAAATAACCGGCCGAACTGAACCATTAACACCCCACCCCTACTTCAGGGTCAGTTTTAGTTTCTTATTTGTGTGCTCTTTAAAAAAAAGAGCAATTGGATACCTAACATGAGGATTGTACTTGCATTTTGGAACTGCATTCAACTTTTTAATTGTTTATGTATGATGGCCAGTTCTGATCTTAAATGTCTTGGTGTCGAAACATTTGGCATACATTAGTGAACTTCTGTCAGTTTCTGGCCAATCATTAACAGATTGGACAATAATGTAGGTTGAGAAATGGATTTTGTGCCCTGCGTACAATTTATAAGTTTGTATTCTTTTTGGTTGGTGCTTTGTTTTGGCATAGCCATGTTACAAAATTGTGGTGTTTTCAGGATCTGACAAAGAAGCCCAAGTACTTGGTTACATTTACAGTTGGTTTGGATCAAAAGAACAACATTGATGCAGCAGTCAAAAAGGTTATAGAAATGAAGAAATTCTACTGAATATGATATTATTGATTTTATAGACTAGCATGTTTTCAACGCTTCTCTTGATAGTTGACTTTGTAGTCCATATACTGAGTCTTATATTTTATACGTGGATTAGTTTTCAGAGGACTTTCAAATTTTGCTTTTCCATTATGATGGTCGAACGAGTGAATGGGATCAATTTGAATGGTCCAAGCGTGCAGTTCACATCAGTGTTAGGAAGCAGACAAAATGGTACGGCTTTGAGTTTAGTTATTACCTTTTGCATTTGATCCAGCATTTCAACAATAATGTGCGAGTGTGAGCTCTTACCAATTCAAGAAGTCCCTTTTTACTAGCGTCTTTGGCTCCATGTATAGGACAAAGAATGAAGAAAATGTTACTGTTTGCATACAATAACTAATCCTTTTGAGTTTAACTTTTATACAGTGTTAAAGAATTTTCACCATCAGGTCACAAAAAATTACTATATGTAACCTTCCATAAAAGGATTTGTAGCCTAAAAAATAAGACAGATTACATGTTACAACAGGTTAAATCACTGATAGTGTAAACTTAAAATGTATATAGGTTAAATCTAATCCTTTTCAATTCACAGTTTGTTATTGGTTTCTTATTACAGGTGGTATGCAAAGAGGTTTTTGCATCCAGATGTTGTAGCTGCCTATGATTACATATTTATATGGGATGAGGATCTTGGAGTTGAGCACTTCGATGCAGAAAAGTAAGTGTCTTTCCATGGTTTTTGTCACATGATTCCTCATTCTTTTTAAATCAGGAACAAATATTTGGTGGTGTCTCTATAATCTCCTTTCATGTAAATTTTATCACGTGAATATGGCAGATACATTCAACTAGTTAAGAAACATGGTCTTGACATATCTCAGCCTGGTCTTGAACCCAACAATGGACTCACATGGCAGATGACTAAGAGGAGGGGTGACAGAGAAGTTCATAAGTATGTTCATTGTGTTAAACAACCCCTTTCCCTCTGAATTTGGGTCACTCTGAAAGTTAACTTGTATTCGTGGTAAACAGGGATACAGAAGAGAAACCAGGCTGGTGCAGTGATCCACATTTGCCTCCTTGTGCAGCGTATACTCTCTCTCTCTCTAACATATGCAAACAGCGGGGTACAATTACACCAATCTACCCCTTATTTGTGTGCACATAGAAGTATTAGCTTGGGCACCCAAAGGTGTGATCTAGTGGTCAATGAAGTGGGTGATAACCATGAGATTCTCAGGTTCAAATCCCAGCGGAGGCAAAAAATACTAGGTGATTTCTTCTGATCTATCCAAGCCTTGGTGGATAAAGTTACCTGGTACTTATTGCTGGTGGGAGGTGGAATTAGTCGAGTTGCGGACTGGGTGATTTTTTGGAATTTTACAGTAAAAATAGCACGGTATAGCCAGTTTTCGGACTGGTCAATCAAAAATAGCCAGCGTTTACCAAGTCAATGAAAAATAGCCGCCGTTTTGCTGCAATAGAAACCGGTCCAGCATAATATACTGGAGTTCGGTGCACTTGTGTATGAACGCCAGCATATTATGCTGGACCGGTATACTTTGCTGGCTCCAGTATAATATACTGGACACTGGAGCACTGGTGCTCCAAACTCAAGTATATTATACTGGACCAATATACTTGCTGGAACTCCAGTATATTATGCTGGAGTTCTATTGTACTTATGCTGGAACTCCAGTATAATATGCTGGAGTTCAAGTATACTTATGCTGGAACTCCAACATAATATACTGGAGTATTTTTCGGGTTTTGAACAGTGTTATCGCTCAGATTTATCTTTACATAAAAAGTGGCTAAATTTCGATTACTTTTGAAATTGGGCTATTTTTGAACGATCAATTGAAAATCTGGCTATTTTTAAATTTCTCCCAATTTTACAATTCTTATGTCCAAAGGCCCACTAAAATAAATTATTTGTTCAGCAATGTTGATGAAAATTAGAGCTTACTCACCATGATTAAACCACATTAAACCTGTATGATCCTTTTCTTTTGAGATAGTACGTAACTTAAGACTAAACGATTTACTAAGAGACTAAAATATTTGTTCAGCAATGGTGACAACGCATGCGTTTATATACTTCTATCATTCATATTACTAAGCACATACCTCTGAGCTTCTTTTTGGTCCAGCTTTTCTTAGCAACACCATCAAAGTGGAACTCATTTAATGCACCTTCAACTAGAGTGAACCTACAAATTTAATTGCCTGGATCACAATGACTTATTTGACCATAGAGGAAGCCAGGAGCGAAAGGAGGGACTTGAATCCTCAAACTCAATCTTGGCAAGTCTATGCTCTACCATTAAGTTGTTTCTGCCAGCTAGGGTAGTGGCAAAGCATTACTGAGCAATTCAGCATGGTTAAGATATGTTATCGCCTGATGGCAATCATATCCCCATTGCAACTTTGTGCTTCATCAAGCAAGAATAGATCTATTAGGGCTGACTAACCTATCTAGTCTTGTGTTGGTTATTTAATCCGCTAGTAGATTTAGGTTGTGTATCTGGATTTTATGTTGTAGTCCACCATTTTTGTCATTCTTTTTCTTGTTACGGGTGGGGGTGGATGGAGGGCCAGGTGGCTGAGATATTTACAAAATTTGTTATTATTGGACTAGCTTTTTTTATCATAAGACTGCAGAAATTATTTTTACTTTATCTATTACTATAGAGAGAACTTGGTCTTGATGAGGCATGCCATTGGCTGTACTTATTTTTGCGTGTTTCATAGATGTTAGATTGACTAGGCAAACCTAATTCTGGTGGCTTAGCATTCAAATATGACTGGCATGTTCTAATTGAGTTGCATGTTGCATTTCACCTTTGGTAAATTGATTAGATAAGACTCGTCAACAAACAAGTGTCAGCAACAGAATAATCCGATGCGTTTGTCATTAGCCTGAAACTTATATTTATTGTCTTGGTCCATCTTTTTTAATACAGTTTTGTGGAAATAATGGCTCCCGTATTCTCTCGAGAAGCTTGGCGATGTGTTTGGCATTTGATTCAGGTAGTTCTTACACTTGGTATCACTTGCATCTCATCACAATGTCCATTTTTTTGTGGTGCAATATATTCAAGTACATGTTTGCTGTGGTCGTGAGCGAACTCTTCAACTGCCTATACTATTACACTAATGCATGTACTTTGGTTTGATGTTTGGTTATAGAATGATTTGGTGCATGGATGGGGATTGGATTTTGCATTAAGAAGATGCGTAGAGGTTAGTAGTTCTCCTTGATACATTCTTATGCAAGAATGGTGGCAGAAGACTGCACCCTATGGTAAAATTGTAAAAGAAAGAATGCTGCACCCAGAGAACATCGTCAAATAATAATCCTCTTCACTCTTTTAGGATATTTTTCTAATTCAATGGGGACCCTTTGGTATAATCTTATTGTTAATCTTTTGGTTTGTGCAGCCTGCTCATGAAAAAATTGGTGTGGTCGATTCACAGTGGATTGTGCATCAAGTTATTCCTTCTCTGGGAAATCAGGTTAGTGTATTAAAATTTCCATCTGGAACGTAGTTTGGTAGTTTGTCAATTGCATTGGTTGCTTCATTTTTTGACACCGTTCCTGTCTTTTTGTGAATCACAGGGTCAGCCCGAGAATGGCAAAGCTCCCTGGGAAGGGGTAAGCATATCCATTCCTTGCTGCCAATTTTGTTTGAAATATGATAAGCTTCTGTCTCAGGTGCCAGTGGCTAAAAGTGAATGGGTTTTTCTTTTCTAGGTAAGAGAGAGATGTAGAAATGAGTGGGCTATGTTCCAAGACCGGTTAGCTAATGCAGATAAAGCATACTTTGCCCAGCATGAAAAAACTCGAGTATAACATGCCTCCCGATGGTTCTGTACATTGCTTCTGTCTCCTTTTTTCCATTTCTAGGGGTTTGCCTATTCTTTTTCTCAGTATCTGTTCTTTTTAGTATTATCTTTTCCTTTCAATATTAGAGTAGTGAAATCTATGTAGCTAGTGAACGCTAAACCATTAGATATTGGAAGGTTTCTTGTGCATAGAATGACACACAATATATGTAGTCGATGGATAATGTGCACTTAATCTTTCTTCCCCGTATGGTCGTTTAGGAGTGCAGGAAAACATAGCTGGAAACAGATTGCATTTTACATGCTAAATGAGGATTGAACCTTTTTGGCATTCAATTTAGAGAATATGGATTGATCGAACGTTCATGAATAAAAATTAAAGATAGTTAAGCAATGCTGGAATAAGAATTTACTTCCAAAGATACTGTGCAGATCCCATGCATTCTCGAGTGATGTTTCTAAGGGCAAGTATATTTTCATAATTTCATTTTTTCGGTGAAGAGAACTTGCCAATGGAATGTAAATAATATATCACTAAAGTTGATCACACTTGGGATGGCAATTTAAGTTCAAATCCATTCAACCCATCCAATCATTGACCTGGATGTTTGTTAAACTCAGCCCATTTAAAGTTAGGTTGATTTTTAGTTTAAATTAATCCACGAGTAACTTTGCTAAAGTATATTTAGAATTATTTTGTATCTGATGTTATTTATGCCTATAACAAAAAAAAAAAAAAATCTTATTTGGTAATTAAATAATTCATAAGAAAATTAAACGCATTTATTAAAGTTTGGTAAGAGTTGGACATGTTGGGGTATGACTTAAATTTTAGCTCATTTTTATTCAGTTCATCTCAGCTTAAATAACTTTTGGACGGGTTGTTGATCCGCTCATATATTGATATATTGACTCAATCTGTTTTGACTCACTCAAACTCAGTCTAACCGCCATTTGACACCCCTAATTAAACTCCACAAAATATGTACTAGTTCATTTTCAATCACATATATATTGGCCGGTCATACTTGTGATGGTTTCAACGTCCTACACGATCATTTAAAATTGGGGGATTTGCATTTATACCTACTTTTTGGGTCACGTTTTAACTTGTGCCCACTTTGAAAAAAAATTGCAAGTGTACCCACTTTTTCACGTAACTTCAGCATACGGGGTTGAAGTAGCAAAGACAATCACGCAAAACTCCAGCATTCTAATAGACGGGCCTGAAGTAGCAAGTGTGCTGAACCAAGTGTGCTGAAGTTTTTGTTTGTAATTGCTGAACTTAAGCATAATAGCTGAAGTTTTGTTCTCTATTTGCTGAAGTTTTTGTTTGTAATTGCTGAACTTAACAATGGTAGCTGAAGTTTTGTTCTCTATTTGCTGAAGTTTTTGTTTGTAATTGCTGAATTTAAGCATAGTAGCTGAAGTTTCTCTATTTACTGAAATTTTTGTTTGTAATTGCACTAATAAGTTGAAGTTTTTTTTGTCCTGGATTCATTAGTTTTGTCATTAAACTTTTTCAAAAACTTCAGCAGGAGATGCTGAAGTTATTTAGTTCATTTATAAAAATTTCAGCATTAAATAAGCTAATATTTTTGTTTATCCTGGATAAGCTTTTTCAAAAACTTTAGCAGAGATGCTGAAGTTATTTAGTTCATTTGTAAAACTTCAGCACTAAATAAGCTAAAGTTTATTTGTCCTGGATTTATTAGTTTGTCATAAAAGCTTTTTCAAAAACATCAGCAGAAGATGCTGAAGTTATTTGGTAAATCTTTCAGCACTATATGAGCTGAAGTTTTTGAAAAAGCTTTCTAATATACTAGATAAATAATCGAGATAATACATAAAGTACCAATCAAACTTGTCCGAAAAAACTATTTACACACTTAAACTTTACGGGCGACCTTTTACCCCACTATTCTAAACTTAAGTGAATTTAATACCCCCCTCTGCGCAAAACGTGTAGTTTACGTTGTAGCTGCGCGTGAAGGGAAAAAAAAAAACTTAAAACTAATTTAGTGGTCCAGGTGTCACTTTCTAATAGGATATTATAACTAATTAACTTAATATTGTTTTTTTCTCTTTTCTTTTTCGTTTTTTCTTTTTTAACATGAAAATATTATGTTAAAAAACATTTTTTTTTTCTGTTTTTACAAAATTTATTTTTTCAGTTTTTACAAAAAGAAAATCTTTAAAAAATTGAAAAACTGAAGAAAAAAAAATATTTTTCAAAAACGAAAATATTTTGTTGGAAATATTTTTCAGTTTTTAAAAAACGAAAATATTTTGTTAAAATTATTTTTTTTCAATTTTACTATTTTTTCAGATTTTACAAAAAATAATTTTGTTAGAAAACTATTTTTTTAAGTTTTTACAATTTGTTATGCAAAATTTTTTCAGTATCTAAACTGAGTAGATACAATTTTTTCAGTTTTTAAACTGAGTAGATACTGAAAAGATTTTTCAAAAAAAATGTAAAAACTTAAAAAAATAGTTTTTTTTAACAAAATATTTTTGTTTTTTAAAAACTGAAGGAAAAAAAATTCCAGCAAAGTATTTTTGTTTTTTAAAAATATTATTTTTTCAGTTTTTAAAGATTTTCTTTTTGTAAAAACTGAATTTTTTTGTATAAACAGATTTTTTTTTTCTTCTGAAAACAGAAAAAATAAATTTTATTTTTTAACAAAATATTTTTATTTTTTAAAAACTGAAAAAATTATTTTCAACAAAATATTTTCATTTTTTAAAAATATATATATTTTTTTTTATTTTAAAAAAAAACATTTTGTAAAAACTGGGAAAACAAATTTGTAAAAACAGATTTTTGTTTTGTTTTTTAACATAATATTTTTGTTTTTTAAAAACTAAATTTAAAAAAAAATGGAAAAACTGAAAATAAGGGACTTTATGGCGCGCGTAAACACAGCCACCACAAGACTTGGTTCAGTTTTTTTGGGGGGGAGGGGGTACTAAATTCACTTAAGTTTAGAATAGTGGGGTAAAAGGTCGCCCGTAAAGTTTAGGTGTGTAAATAGTTTTTTCGGACAAGTTTGATGGGTACTTTATGTATTATCTCTAAATAATCAGATTGCCAATAGTATCTAAATCATAAATTTTGGAAATAATAAACGTGAAAAAGAACATAATTACGTGAAAATATTCACAAATTATTGTCTATTAACTTACGTAATTATTTATAATTTATTTTTAAATAATCTGATAAACATACTTATGACAATCATCCCATGAACTGAAGTTTCATAGCAGCACCAACATCAACAGAAGAAAGAAGAAAACGAAGGAGGAGAAAGGGGACTGAAGTTGTTTAAAAAGTAGGTGCAAGTTAAAACTTTTTTCAAAAATGGGAATATATTAAATGTGGGCAACCAAATAAGAAACCATGTGCAATTTTTACTTTAAAATTATGGTGACATGATATTGTTCATTCATATTCAGTCGCACCATTTATGGCTACTTTCGACCGAAGCATCAAGCAGCGCAATTCGATTACTTTACCCAACTAAACTGCCTAGCCTAAGAGAATCAAAATCAAAATGATCAATAAATTAAAATATTTTACTTGCTTTAGCCGAGGCTAAAATATGCCCAAAGAAAATTCCTAGGAAGTGACAACAGTGCCCTTAGAGCTTTGTCCTTTATGTAATATTTTAGTTTTTCCCTCGAATCATGTCATTTGAAATAGTAGCAATTGGTTAATCAACTTGCAAAAGATATTGATATGCATTTCACTTTGTCTCACCCAGGCGGCCTAAACAATATAAGCTTTTAGTTAAACTATTAAATTTTATATAATGAGGGGTTAAACTTAGTTAATAATAATATCTCTACATATAGGGCATGATTGCTTGGATGACATAGGATAATCTCGGTGCGAGATTGAACACACATTTAATACTCCAAAAGGTATGGATAACAATGGGGGAATAGCTAACAATAAATAGCAATAAATGAAATTTATTTAAATAGGGAGAACGATTCACCCGATAATGAATGAGATGGAAGATTGTTCTTTCTCACAATGATGAATGACAGATAAATCCTCGAATGTTTGAACTATTCTCGGATCTAATGGAAAGATATAGAATAATATGTGCAAGAATATTGTAAAAGGTAAAGTTTGTATCTTTGCTAGTGAGAGAATCTTATTTTGAAAAGTGTTCTTATCAAGTCAATATTACATATCCTGTAATATTGTCTCTTTTTCTATTTATATGAGTCATATCCCTAACAAACCTTAATAGTACAAGTGTAAAGAATACTCTATTTAATATTCTCTCTACTATCCTATTACAAAAACTAGCCATTATTGTTCTGTCCTTAGTGCTCGACCTCGATCATTATTGATAGTCCGACCAAGAATCTCACTGCTTCATGGTCGGCCTAGACCGATCCTTTCCTTAATGCCGCTTTACCTAAATTTTCTTAGGGTAGATTTTGGCCTATACAGTTAGTCCCTCTGGTTATTGAGGCCGACCCCGGACGACCTTGATGAGCAGACTATGTTTGTTGTAGTTGGGAGGTTTGGACGAGCAAGTCAAGTAGTGGCGTTTCAGACGAGGTGACAACGTGACCTTTCGTGAGCCGCAACCTTTGGGGTCACATTGATTCAAAGTGACGTCATTACATCGTGCAATCGATGCCTTGCATCGTTTACTGTGCCTCTGCCATTTCGATACTTATGTTGGGTAATGACGGTTTGATTTCTCGATTCTGATGCTTGAACTCTTATAAACAGGGATATGAAACCATTCATTTATTTTTTGCACTAAATATCGGATCTCTATGTCTTCTTCTTCATTCTTCATATACAGTTCTTGCCCTCTTTTCCTCACTATCGTATATCTGCTTTCCCCGATTCTGGTGATGCTAACTGCTCACAACTCTTCTGCACTTACAACATCCTCTCTAAAAAATAAGGTTAACGTATCTTCTAGTTCTGGTAGGGCAACTGACCCTGTTCTTTTGGCGGTGCGTATGCCTCCCCATGACGATAGTTTTTCTATTGTCGTTGAAGATGAGAATTTTCCTACGATGGAGGAGATAATCCCTCGTAGTGAAAAAGTTATATCCAATATTTCGAAGGTGCCTGAGGACGACCTTAAGATCTCGGAGTCATTGATGAACGAGGTTGAACTCGCTGAGTTTAGGGAAAAGTTCAAACTTTCTGCCCATATCGATCTAATTCCAGCAGAGTGCGATGTGGTATAGATACACCGCCCTAGGTATCGCGCTTTCTATGCATACTACTTCTACATCGGCTACTCCTTTCCTATTCTCACATTGGCGGAGGAATTTTGATGCTATTATGGTGTTTGCCCGGCCCAAGGTTCTCCATACATCTACAGGCTTATTTCCATGCTTACGAAATATGCGAAATTAGTCAGGGTCGGGGTTTCACTTCGCCACTTGATGCATCACTTCGCTGCTAGTTTCCATAGGGGGATGATGTTGCACCTTCGCCATCGAGGAAGCAAATGCGTAGTGGTGAAGATGGACGAGTTTTAGCTCAATTACTTCTTTGTCAAAATCGAGGACGTGGTGGCCAACGCGAGCGGGTTCCCTGGGCTTGGAATTATGCCCGTAAGTATCTTTTTTTTTTTTTTTAATATCAAGCATTTTCTAGTTTTAGTCATGTTTTGACATTTCATTCCTTCTTCTGTAGTCGCAACTGCGCCCCCTCCTTTGCTCGGGAACATTCATGACTGGGTTAGCCAGGTTCTGCCTCACACGGTGGGGATTTGCGAGTGGTCGGTCTTTCTCAAGAAATTCAGGCCGGCATCTTCCGCGACAGGTGAGTTCATCTATTTTTACTTAAAACTGTTTTGACCTCGTGGCCACTTGCTTGTTATAACATTATGTAGGAAGTGAATCTTTTAATATTTCTTTTTCAGCGCGAGGACCTTCGAGAAAATTGAGGGCTCCTCCTCCTACATTTCGTAAGAGGAAAACTGCTTCTTCGGAGTTAGATCCCGTTGTGATTGTGGCCAGGCCTACCTAGTTGTTGACTGCATCTATTCCCCGTTCTACTGCGGTGAGGTTTGGTCAATCGTCGACTACATATGCAGCCGACTTCCCCCTTGCGTCATCTAATAGACGAGGAAGAGGAGTCATTACCGAGCGACGAGTGTTTGATTTCCAATAAAAAGAGGTTGGTGGATGTCAGTGATGGGACCATCCAGACCGTAGATTCAGCAAGGGGCGATCATGAAATGGCGGTTGAAGTGCTTGACGATGAGGAGTTGCCATTTGAGATCCCGCCGTATAGGGAATATCTTTTTACGATTCCGAGATTGTAGTTGGAGGGCCGTCTGTGGGAATTTCTGACACTTCACGGTGATATGAGACCTCGTCTTGTGACTGGATGATGTTCCTGTTTCATAGGCTGATAGGAGAGATAAGGGAGTCACCGAGGATGGTTATGAAATGGGCTCCGACATCGACACAGACGAGGTGAGGATGATGAGGGAGGGGTTTAGCCGTCTTAAGGTAATTTTCGAGGGGTCCACACGAACCACTGCGATCCCCATGGATCAAGACTTACTGGTGAACACGGAGAACATGGTCCACTCCCTGGGTCCCCTCAACTTCGACGTAGAGGGAAAGACTCTTGAGAAATTGGATGATGCTACTCTATTAAGGAGTATAGTCGGCCTCGCACTCAGAGTAAGTTTTTTGACCTTTATTTTTCAAGTTCAATGTTTTCTATTTCGTTCTTACTTTCTGTTCTCTTTTTAAGACTATGGTTTTGGATATTAAGAGTTCCTGGCGAGAGGCGAGGCGTAGTGCTATTTTCCATAAGATGGAGCGGAAGTATCGCGAGTACCGTAACAAGCACCGCGAGATCTGCAAACAGTTTGGTGAGTGCGGAAATTTCTAGACTGTCCAAGCTGAATAGAAGGAGAAGGATGACGATTTAGTAAGCATCATCGGAAAATAAGTGTTCTCGAGGGGACGTTAAGGTATAAAGAAGAAGAACTTGAGGTGAGCAAGAGGGTCGAGGCCTAATGCACCGACCTTCAAGCCCAAGTGGTATCATTGCGCACCCAGCTCAAGGAGTGTAAAAAAAAAAGTGGACACTCTAAGTGGCGAGGTCACTGAGAAGGCAGCAGAGTGGGAAAAGGTAGAGTTGGCCTGGTTGGGGGCTGCGAGGAAAATAGAGGCTTTAGAGATTGCGGTCTGTGTTCTTCGTTCTGAGCGGGAGAGTGCTCTGGAGACAGCCAGGCTCAGAGAGAAGCAACTTGATGATTGGATAGGGGAGCTAGAAAAAAAGGTTCCAGGCATTGGTGATCAAGTTGTTTCTTTCGAGGCCGAGAAGGCACATTTATTGGCTTAGCCGTCTTCTTCTTGCGCTTTTGCTTTTCTTGATATTCTGTGGGATCTATATGAGAAGTGGATCCATGCCGAGGCCCAACTAGATATATTTAGAGATCTGATGAGGGGGACAACTTCGGAGGCCGAGTTCGAGGATGCTCGTGTTAAGGCACATACAACTCGGATTGCTTGTGGCTATGATCCCGCTACACCGGAGGTTGGTCGTCGCCTCGTTAAAGACCTCCTTGAGAAAATACAATTGGGACAAAATCAAGTGAGAGAAAAAGTGTACGAGTTAGAGGACGCATTTTCTTAAAAGTTGAAGTATTTTGAGGTGGGTGACATTCCAGTTGTTTGGTAGTAGTTTTCCTTCCATTGTTTCTACTTGGAATGACTATTTGTTTGTTGTTGTCGTGGTTTTGTATGGGCCGTCCTAATTTGTTCCCAGTTTGCCTTCCCGTGGGTCTTTGCTCGCTTGTGTTTTAGCTTTGAGCTCATAGTCCCTGACTTTGAGTGGTTTGACATTTGCCTTTTTGTTGTAATAACGTTCTGCCTGTTATTTTTGGGCGATCATCCTTATGCAGGTCATATCCCCTTCATCCAGCTCCTGCCTTCTGCTTTCGTCATTCACCGGCCTGCTCTCCCAGGAGTATCTCATACTGGGCTCTCCGACCTCGACTGATATTACAACATCAGTCCCATAGACTAATGAGTAAGGCGTCTCTCATATTCTCATCTTCAGCGTTGTTCTGTAGGCCCAAAGTACCTCTGGTAGTAATTTCGGCCTTAGCCTCGTAGAATCTTTGAGTTTTTTCTTCATGATGTTTAGTATTGATTTGTTGTAGAATTCTGCTTGTCCATTACCCGCGAGGTGATACAGTGTTGAGAGTATTCTTTTGATATGCCATTTTTCCAAAAGTTCGGCGACCTTTTTTCTTGTAAATTGGGGTAGCAAAAATGGCATACGATGCTTTTCCATATACCGGCGATCGCTTAATGTTCGCGTATTTGGGCGAATTCTCTTACTTCTACCCATTTAGAAAAATAGTCAGTTGAAACCAAAAGAAATCATACGTTACCTCGCCCCGCGGGGGGGGGGGGCACAATGTCCATTCCCTACTTGATGAATGGCCAAGAGGAAGTGACTGTGTGCAGGTGCTTGTCGGCTTGGTGGATCATTCGGGCGTACTATTACCACTGCTCATATTTTCACATGAAATTTGTGGCCTCTTTTTTCATGGTGGGCCAGTAGTAACCTGCTCGTATGAGGCATCTGACCAGAGCTCGATTGCTGGAATGAACTCCGCAATGGACTTCGTGGACTTCTTCAAGGATGCGCCGCGTCTGATTTGGGCCTAAGCATTTTGCCAGGGGTCGCAATACATCCTCTTGTATAGGTCATTATGAATGATGTTGTACCTGTCTTCTTGCATTCAAAGTTTCTTGGCTTCTTTTTTATCATCTGGGAGTACGCCATCCTGCAAATATGTGACAATACAGTTGCTCCGGTCCCAAGTTAGGTTTATGGTTCTTACCTCGATTTGATGTATAGATGAGTGGATGAGGGAGACCATGTTTCTTTCTCTGGTTGTAATGTTTTTGGTGTTCGCTGCTAATTTAGAGGGGTCGTCCGCCTCGGTGTTATGGTCGAGTTGACATTCATCAAACTCGGGCAACAACTTACAGATCTCGGCCTGATATTTTACTCTTTGATTTGGAAATTCCCTATGACTTGGTTGACGACAAGTTGATAATCACAGTGTAGTCTTACCCATCTCGCCCCGTACTTGAGTGCTATCCTTAACCCTGCAATTACAGCCTCATACTCGGCCTCATTGTTAGTCATGTCCGGGCACCTTATGGACTGGAGAATTACTTCGCCTGTCGGGACTTTGAGTACGAGTCCCAGTTCGGAACTTGACATTTTAGAAGCGTCATTAGTGTACAAAATCCAGAGGCCTCGTGTTTGGGGAGAAGCGTGGATAGCGCCTTTTTGCCTTGAAGTCAAAGACGAAGTCGGCATGGACTTGTAACTTTATCGCTGTTTGCGGTTGATATGTGATATCATGCTCGCTTAATTCTATAGCTCATTTGGCTAACCTGCCCGATAGCTCGAGTCTTTTGCAAAATACGTCTTAAGGGAAAATTCGTGACTACCGAGATGGGGTAGCACTGGAAGTAGGGTCTAAGCTTTTGTGAAGCTACGGCCAAGTCCAGGGCTAATTTTTCGAGGTAGGGGTACCTCGTCTCAGCGTCGACTAGTGTTTTGATAATGTAATAGATGGGAGATTGCGTACCTTTATTTTCTCATACCAGAATTGCACTCACAGATACCTCGGATACAATGAGGTAGACGAGGACAAGCTCCCCGTGTTCTGATTTTGAAAGCAATGGTGGCGATGACAAGTAAACCTTTAAATCTTTCAGGGCTTGGGTGCACTTGGAGGTCTATTGGAAGTCATTATCATTTTTTAGTACACCGAATAATTTGTGGCATCTATTAGATGATCGCGAGATGAACCTTGAAAGGGCAGCGATATGGCCAGTCAACTTCTGAACCTATTTTTTGGTGGTAGGTGCTCTAGTATCCCTTCGATGGCTTTGATTTGGTCGGGGTTGACCTCGATGCCTCGCTGTGACACTAGGAAACCCAAGAATTTTCTTGAATCCACACCGAATGCACATTTCTCAGGGCTTAGTTTCATTATGTAATGCCTGAGTATGTCGAAGGTTTCTCTCAAGTGGTCGATGTGAACTTCTTCCCTTTTGTATTTGACCAGCATGTCGTCTATGTAGACTTCTATCGTCTTGCCGAGTTGGTCCTTGAACCATTTTTTTACAACATTCGGTACATTGCCCCTGCATTTTTCAGTTTGAAAGGCATGACTCTGTAGTAGTATGTTCCTTGATGGGTGATGAAAGTGGTTTTTTCGTGATCCTCCTCTTCGATGAGGATCTGATTGTAGCCTAAGTAGGCATCCAAAAAACTCTGCAATTCTTGCCCGTTTGTTGCACCGATGATTTGGTCGATATGAGGTAATGGGAATGCTATATTTAAATCTGTAAAGTCTACTCACATTCGTCACTTCCAATTTTTCTTTTTCACCATGACCACAATGGTGACCCATTGGGTATTTGGACTACCTGATGGAACCATTTTTCAATATTTTTTCGACCTCTTCGCGTACTGCATCATTTATCATGGAGTTGAACTTACACCTAACCTACCTCACTAGGGGGTAGAATGGGTTAACGTTCACTTATATGAAGCGATTTCCTTCGGGATACCTAGCGAATCTCCATGGCTAAAAGCAAACAAGTCCGCATTAGTAATTAAGAATTTATGGAATTTACCTTGTTCTTGAAGCTTGTAGCCGATGTAAGCTTTCTTACTATGGTCGTTGCCATCTAGTTGAACGGGATCGAGGTCTTCTATGGTCGATTCTGCGGCTTCTACTGTATCAGGGTCTCTGATGATGTCCTCTCTCTCATTGCAGATTGACCTCGTCCCTGTTAATCACTATATATTTTTTGCTTTGCTCTTCATTTGTTGGGTGACCGTACAATCCAAGGCGATGCGGTAGCATTTCGGATATGTGTGCTGTTCTCATCATTTGTTAAGTATTCCCCATGGAGTTTGAAATTTGATGACTCGGTACAAGCTGGAGGGGATGGCTCTCATGGCGTGTATCCATGGTCACCCTACTATGGAATTGTATGTGTGTCCTGGTTCATGATATGGAATGTGGTTTCCAGAGTGACGCTGCTGGTCAGGATGGGAAGTGTGATTTCTCCAGATGTTCGTTCAACTGCATTGTTAAAACATGTTAGCGTGATGCAACGCGACACTATCTTATCCTCAAGTTTCATTTGTGCAAGTACTCGAGGGTGCATAATGCATGCACCGCTCCTGTCGTCTACAATAATACATCTCACATCTATATCTAAAATTCGTGAAGTGATAACAAGGGCATCATAGCGAGGGAGAACCAAAACGTGGATATCTGACTTATCGAAAATGATACTTTCTTAGAGTTCATCGTACTATTTGTGAGAGATCGACCATTTGAGCTTATGGGTTGTGGTTAACTTTATGCCGTTGATAGAAGTGTCTTCGCCATCATCGATGATCATTTGGATGGTGCGGGTTGGTGAGGGCAGTTTCGGCGATCCCTGATGTTGTTCGCGTCCTCTAGCAAAGTTGGTCATTCCCTGATTGCTCAACAATTCTTTGAGGTGTCCTTGTTGAAGCATGTTTACGACCTCCTGTCTTAGGGCGATGCGATCCTCAGTTTTGTGCCCTCATTCTTGGTGGAACTAGCAAAGGGCATCTTACTTTATGGTGCTTGGATCTGACCTTATCTTTTGTGGCCTCTTTGCCTTGG
This sequence comes from Nicotiana glauca, assembly GCA_026770625.1. NCBI lineage: Eukaryota > Viridiplantae > Streptophyta > Magnoliopsida > Solanales > Solanaceae > Nicotiana > Nicotiana glauca. The sequence continues at coordinate 106,678 of MU706082.1, forward strand.
GTCCGACTTCTCCAATGCATTTACTAGTTCTGAAGGTGACATACAAATATTGAGCGGATAACAATGGGGGCATAGCTCTTTCGTTCTGGTGAGTTCCTGTCCTTGGTCTAGGTTGGCCCTCTTCATGGTGGGAAGAGGGTGCAATGGCGCTTCTGACATATGGTAGAAATCGTTCCCGATTAGGTCGTAGAGTTGTGAGGTCCCGTCTGGTATCGTTTCTTTGATCTTTCCTGGACTCGGCTTGTACCTAGGTCAATCAGTGAGTCGGCCCATTGAGTTCATCCTCATCTTCTCTAACCACGACACAATAAGCATTGTGTATTTCATCCCAAGTAGTTGGGGTATACTTCATAAGCCGACTTTACAATTTTCTTGTTGCCTTTGGACTATTTCTATTTATCCCATTCTGGAAAGCTTCAACGGCCATTCTTCCTTCCGATAAGTTTGGTAAGGTAATTCTTACTCGGTTGAATCGGGTGAGTAAGTCCCTCAATCCTTCTCCCTGTGATTGTTTGATAGCGAATTTATCATTCACTCTTGCCTTTATCTTTTTGGCCCCGGTATAGGCCATTACGAACTTATCGGCCATCTCTTCGAATGTTTCAATAGAACATGTAGGTAGCTGAAAATACCATGTTAATGTTCCTTTAGTGAGGGTCTCGCCGATCTTTTTCAACAAAATAGAGGATACTTGTTCCTTGGCGAGGTTGTTGCCTTTCATGGCGGTGACATAGTGAGTTACATGGTCCTCGGGATTGGTCGTACCATCATATATTTTCAGGTAGGGCGACATTTTGAAGGTCTTTGGTATGGCATGCGGGTTGGATTCATCAGTATATGGTTGCTCGACAAACCGACCAACATCTCTCTTTGGCAAGGGCTTTGGGGCACCCGGTATTTTGTCGACCCTTTCTTGGTGTTCTCTCATTTGTTCCCGAACCGCTATGTTCTCGTTCTCCATTTTCTCTATCTTTTTCAAAATGGCTGTGAGGGTGTCATCACCAACACTATTAACAGTGTTGTGAGTTATACCTGTCATTGGAGGAGTGAACGGGCCATGATGCTCGACCGTTATTGGTGTAATGCAAGTCCTTGCGTTTTCTATAACTATATCCTGAGCGGGCCTGTGGAAGATGCTAGTTAGCATGTCAGTTAGCCAAGCCTCGAGGAACTTTTTTATTGCTGGTGGCATCTCTTCCATCACGGACGTGGAAGCTCCTTTATTGTGGGGTATTGCAATACTGTCGTGAGGAGGAGGTGACCTGCCTTGCCTGGGAGAGGTATTAGGTGTTTTATCCTCACCTTCTGTTTTAGAAACCTCATTGGTGTTGTTCAAGAGATTGGTTGTGAGATCGCCTATTATCCTCATTCTTTCTTCTTCATTACCTACCATATCAGATTTGTGCATAGAAGGAAAATGTTACGACCCAAACTAAAGGGCCACGACGGGCCCGGTACCTTACTCAACCGAGTACCCACGTAACATATCTTTCTTATCGTACTATCATGGGTAAATGGTCCAAAAGGGACATCATGAGATAATCAGAATGAAACATAAAGTAGTACTAGATATAGGATGAACCAACTTGATATAGAAACTTATACATGTGACATGCGGGCCTATAAGGGTGGCATGATCATTTGTAAACTCAAAACATAGGTCGACAAGGCCATAGAAGTATCTATATACCGGACATATGTATACAAGCCTCTAAGAGTACTTAAACATCTTAAAAGTCGAGAGAGGGCCCCGCCATACCAGCCAATACATGTCCAAATCAAACTGATCAAATAGGCAACTCCGGAGCAAGTAGAGTACACCACCACCTTTCGTTGAGCTGAGCCTACCGGACTATCAACCTATCTTTCAGGACCTGCAGACATGAAATGCAACGTCCCCAACAAAAGGGAAGTCAGTACAAATAATGTACCAAATTTGTAAGGAATTAAAAGTAGTATATAAAAGACATGAAAGAAATATAGAGTAAGTACCCAACCTGTAAGTCTAAGTAGCTCTATGAATCATAAAACATTTATAATGTCATGCATGTGCATGTAAATGTCACATCATGCATAATTATATACGTATATAACATTACTAAGCCTCTGAGGACATCCCATCATATCATCTCGGCCTCTGTGGGAAAAATTATCAACGTATACCAATTGATCAGGTGGTGGTGCATATATAACATTTTCCCGAACCCCATATACATTTACTATACGCGTATATAACGCCATATGGTCATGGGTAAGTCAATGAGATCTCTTAAAATGTCATGAGACCCATGAACAAATTATATGATAGTAGGATATATGAGAAATCATGAACATAGGCAACCCTAGTACTTCTAAGAATAGAATCATTTGTGAAGCTTACGTGCTTGCTCGTTTCATTGTATCATATGGATCATGACAAAAGGAAAGAAGGGATAACCTTAACATACCTGTATGATATCTTCCTTATTACTCAGCCAAGCTCGACACAACATTTTTTATCTACAAGTGAAATGATATTGCCGTTAACATATAATATTGTAGCATCGTATTTGGCTAGTCGTACGGTGTAAGGAAAATCGGGCAGAATCTTCCCTATTTTTAATACATCCCAAAGACCACTAAGGGTCATCAACAGCCCAACAACAACAACTATAACTAACAATAGAAACAACAACAATATAATCCAATATGAGTTTCTCCGATTATCTTAACAATCATATTGAGCAGCAAGCTAGTTTTTACTCATAACAAGATATGAATTGAATCCAGCTCTTACTCCATGAATTATTTTACAACCTTCAGAACATAATTATGTACCATATTATTTCTAGTTTAAAACATCCACAAAATGCCTTCCAAAATAGTCCCATACGTCTAGCACCTTAATTTTTATCGTCAATCATTTATTTCATCTTTTCTTCTTCAATTAACTTAATTAACACCTATAAAATCTTAATAACAGAAGCCACAACAATATAAAATTATTTCTCACAATTTTCAGCCACCACAAATCATATATTTAGCCACAAAATAGTCCAACAAAAGAGACAACCATATCCCATGTTCCTTCACGTGCATCTTATGATTTTTCACTCAAATAACACAACCAACACAAGATTAACCTTAGATACAACCAAGAAGATGCTATACATACCTTGTACAGTAGCTACAACTCGAAAACCTATCTCAACTTAGCCCACAATAGCCCTTAATAACACCACAATACCATAGAAGCATTCTCTTGTAGTCTTTAATACCTTTGATGATGATTTGAGTTGATTTTCCTTGAGTTTGGTTCTTAAGATCTGGGGATATGTTAGGGAGGGTTTTTGAGATATTGCGAGTGTTTTGGTTTGAGTAAAATATGTATTTTTACGAGATATAAAGGGATAAGACCACTGCCTCCATTCTCCAAGCAGGTGGGTAAGCTGTCTGCTTGGCAGCTTGAGCAGTGCCACTTCAGATACTTGTATCTCTCTACTCCGATATTGTATTGATAAATGGTTTGTAGTGTTGGAAATTATACACATAGGGATTTAATTCCATATAAATATATCCATGTAAATCTTAATATATTGGGAGAAAACTGCGTCACAACCTGGCCTATAAAACTGTCAGTTTCTCCGAAGTACGACGACGTGACACATTGACCCTACTTTATAAATTCATATTTCTCCACCCCGATGTCGTATGAATAAATTGTTTGGACCATTGTAAACTATGTTCAAATACCTTCATTTTGGAATATAACATGTCCCAAAAAGATCTCATGTAATTCATGAAATGTATTGCTCAAAACGCTTCATTATAAGGCAAATCCTTAGTCGGTTTTTCCGCAACTTAAATTCGATTTTTTCCAAACTTTATATTTCATATCAAAACATCATATATAGATATATCATGACTTTAAAATCATTTAAATCATGATTAATAAGTCCTATATTCATCTAAACTTACTTAAGATTTTAGTAAACCTTTCTTATCCTTGTAGAAGGACTTCGTCCTTTTCGAGTTTACATTAGATATTCCTATAATGATAGTGACGTTTGAAGTACAAGGTGTAATAATATTAAATCACTTTACATAATTTCAAATAAAATCTCATTTTCGAGCTTATATCAATTGACTTACGACATACTTTCACGTACAAAAATATGGGGTGTAACATCATTTCCCCTTTTGGAACATTCGTCCTCGAATGTTGACTGATGTGCTTATCAGTCTCATAACCTATAGCTCTCATGAATACTTTAATATTTTCCTTACCATCTAGGCAATTTTTCTATGAATAACTTCAAAGACCAGGGCATTTTCCCTCTAGGCCTCTTCTCACATCACGACTTGTGATTGAAATTATTCCTATCCCGTAAATTTGACTACCTTCTATGATGCAGTATGTATGATTCCATCCTTTTATGTGGGGATATTCTCTCTCTTTTTTTACCCAGCTTTTTTCAATATCTTTGCCTCACTTTGTGAACATATACAGAACTATGACAAGATGTCCCTCAGAGCATATATAGATGTACTGAAGTTCTTTGCTTGGTACTTTGCCGAACTTATAACTATTGCTATATTTTGTTTTGTAGCCTTTGTTATCTGTCCTTATGGATTTAGTGCATCTAAGTAGGTAATACCGTACTATAACACTTACTTAGGTTTATTATTACAGAGGTATGCTACACATCTCTAGATTACTCTCCTACTGCTTATCCCATAACCTACTGGCGCAACCCTGCTACATTAGGAACACATAATCGACCCCGATATCTGAGGACTCCATCTCCTGTAATCTCAAATGGTGTCTTCTCATTTTGAGGGGTTTTATCTCTGTAATGAGCTAGCACAGGATCTTTATACTGGCATTCCTTCACTTCAGTTACTAAAGAGGATGTTGCCATGTCCTGAATAGTAACTCTAGTACCACCTAAAATCTAGTAATCAAATTCCAAGATTAGCTAGCTGATGAATCTCACAAGCTATCTCACTCTTCTCTAGCTATAAATATGATAGGCTACCCATAGATGTACGGCTGAGGGCGTCGACTACTACATTCGCCTTCCCTGGATTGTATAAAATATCAGCATCTTAGTCTTTCACTAGCTCCAACCATCGCCTCTGACGTAATACATTGTCACTAGGACTCACGTCTCATTAGGGAACCTCTGAAGTGATTTTCTTAATCCTCCTAGGGTTATCACTATACTTCAATAACATTACTTCATATTATTCCAACTTGATTCATCTTATGGGGGTATTCTAATACCGTGCCATCCATGAAATCCCTTTTCTTTAAATCATTACTCAATTAAAGGCCCAAACGTCATCCTCTTATTAATTATAATTACACTGTTATTCTACTACCAGGGAAACATTTTATCTCTTCTAATTGCTCCTATTCTTAGACTCCTCTGAGTTTATTTAGACTGTACCGAGCTTTCTATAGCTTGTGGAAACCATCTGCTATCTTGTTTTGATGGGCTTAATCTAAAGGCTTTATCTCTTCTTGTCACCTTCTCACTCACCTTTTCACACCTTTACTCCTATCTACCTAAAACTTTGTTTCTACACGATACTTTAGCGTACAACCTACACATATCGATTCATACTACTCAAAATCGTCCTTTACTTGGTAGCATTATAGATTTCCTTTCATGCCTTCTTAGCTGTCTTTAAATGTAAGAAATAACTTTTGGTGGTCGTTCTACCACTTGTTGCATGAATACTTGTCTCATCTTAGTGCCCTCATATTTTTGAATTCCATGCAACCTATATGATCTTGAATATCACCTTTTGATTTTTTTATTCTTCCTGTTCATTAGACACCATATGTGCCACTTTCTTATAGAGTGCATACAATGTTGTTGTGATACTGTTGTTACAAGACCATTTCCTCTTTACGTCACTATGCTTAAGTTGAAACCTACTTCCTTATTTCCTTAACTAGTTTTAACTTACCTCTCGCACTGGCTCCTTATGTATCAAGTGTTCATTTGCACTTATTTATCAATAACACCCTTACTGCCTCTCCCACGCATCGTGCTTGCATAATTTTTTGGAGTCGTATCATATATGTAAGATCTATGAATAGATGCAATCTCATTCCTTTCACCTTTTTACCCCATTCTTTCTTTACTATTCCATAGTTACATCTTAATCTTTGGAATCTTTTCATATCTTCATGGACTCTTACTCACCTTGCGGTAATCCTTCTGTACCAAGGATAATTAAATTCCTTAATCACGAGGGTGACACCTAGTGTAACCAGCATACTTAGTCTCTTAAGCTTAACTTTGCTTACAGTGTAACTGGCATACTTAGTCCCTTAAGCTTAACTTTGCTTACATTGGTCGCTTTAGGAAAGCATCTTCCTGAATGACCATTAAAGGTTATTCTTTTTTTGTCCATTCTATTATCGCCGAAACGTAGTCTTTGAAATTCTCTTTATGCCGACTATTGTCAAATTATTCGATCCCTAATTCATGTTCAGCTTATCTTGCTCACTAGACCATTGTGATTTCTATTATTCCGGGGGTCTAACTTTTCCTTCTGGTAATCACGTTGGAATCACCAACTCATTTTTTCAAAATAGGGATATGACTTTATGGCTTATACTCTTTTATTGCCTCAAGGCCTGTCACCTCTTATCTTTTCCTTCACTTGACTATAGAATTTGTCACAATATCATATTTTGATTTAACGTTATCATTTATTTATCACATCTTACTCATAATGCTTTATTCACTCTCTTTTTATTCTCGGGGCTAATATTTTTGTCTATCACTTTATTCTAAGAACTTCAACAAAATATTCTTTCACCTTTAGCTCCCCTTGCTTTATCTCACTGTCTCTTCGGAATGCCTACCATTCTCCTTTTTTTTTACTCGGGGCTGGAGTCATATTAAGATAAATATTTATCCTTTCTAGGATCCCACTGCCTATATTTTGAAGTTTCTAAATATTTTAGTACTCATATCTGATTGGACTGTTCTAGAGTTCACCATCTAGGTGTCTCACAAGGAGATATATTACCACATTTGCACTATCCTTCGAAAATATCAGCTAATGCTAACAATCCATCCACAATTTTGGGTTACTCTAACCCTAACTTGATCGTGATATCCCATCCTTCTCTTAAACTATATATGTCAGCTCCTATAGGGGATAATTGAGATGGGTGTGGCTAATTGTATATATCTCTATTACTGTTGAAAGTAACTCAGAAAGCTTATATTTCTCTACTTGAATTGTAAATACTATTAATCTTCATTAACTACGTACCTCGTACCCTTCTTCACCTTGCTTCTTTTACTTGTCAAAACTTATGCCTACCTTTCGATTCTTTTATTCCTTTTTACCATACCAATTGTCACACCTCCTTTTTCCTACACCCGCAAGGGCATAAAGGAGTTTTTTCACTTAAAGGACAATCGAAATAGGATTCGTTATTTATTAAGATTCAGAGTCGCCATTTGAGAGATTTATGGTGTCCCAAGTCACCGGTTGAATCCCGAATCAAGGAAAATAAGACTCTATTTAACAGTCAGCGATCCAGAAATCCGAGTAAGGAATTCTGTGAACCCGGAAGAAGGTGTTAGGCATTCCCGAATTCCGTAGTTCTAGCACGGTCGCTCAACTGTTGTTTTTGATTTTATTTGATTTCAAAACATGTTCTAGCTTATGTTCTTTTTATTCGTAAACCACTTTTATTATTATCTTAATGAGAATTTCAACGTCGTGAAAACGCATCTCGAACCACGTCGCATCAATGCACCCGTGGTTGTTGACACATTTCGACTCCGTTGAGATTTGGATTTGGGTCATATAAATGTGCACACGAATTTTAGGAAGGTAATTTTATTAAATTGCGCGCCTAAAGAGACTAACACATTTTTATCTTTGGGGAAGGCCGTGAAATTCACTAAACGGCCCATCCCGAAGTCTAAAAATTAATATAACCTTTATTGAGGGCCCCGTAATTTATAGTTTTATTCGG
>MU706082.1:148941-164079 GCA_026770625.1 Nicotiana glauca
GTCAAGAAGACCATGTAGCAGACCTAAGGAAGTTCTTCCAAAGACTTCGAAGGTATGATATTAAGCTCAACCCGGCCAAATGTGCCTTTGGGGTTCCGTCAGGAAAGCTACTAGGATTCATCGTCAACCGACGAGGTATTGAGTTGGACCCATCAAAGATCAAATCCATCAGGATAAGCGTGGTACAAGACACACCCATAAACAAGACTCTACTAGACACGGCTTGTAGATTCCCTAGGAAAGAACTGCTCTAATACCAATTTTTCATGACCTAGACCGAAAGGCCACGATGGGCACCGGTACCTTACTTAACCGAGTACCAATATAATATATTTTTCTTATCGTACTATCATTGGTAAATGGGCCAAAAGGACCATCATGAAATGATCAGAATAAAACATAAGGGAATACTAGACAAAAGATGACCCAACATGATATAGAAACTTATACATGTGACATACAGGCCAATAAGGCTGACATGATCATTTGTAAACTCAAAATATAGGCCGACAAGGCCATAGAAGTATCTATATACCTGACATCTGTCTAAAAGCCTCCAAGAGTACTTAAACATCATAAAGGTCGGGATAGGGCCCCGCCATATCATTCAGTATATGTCCAAATCATACTGATCAAATAAGCAACTCCGGAGCAAGTGGAGTGTACCAACACCTTTCGTTGAGCTGAACCTACTAGGAGGACTAGCAACCTGTCTTGCAGGACCTGTAGGTATGAAATGCAGCATCGCCGACAAAAGAGACGTTTGTACAAATAATTTATCGAGTATGTAAGGAATGAAAAGTAGTATATAAAAGACATGAAAGAAATGTGGAGTAAGTACTCAATCTGTAAGTCTGTGTCACTCTATGAATCTTAAAACATTTATAATGTCATGCATGTGCATGTAAATGTCATATCATGTATAAGTATACACGTACATAACTATATCAAGCCTTTGAGGGCATCCCATCATATCATCTCGGCCTCTCTGGGCAAAATAATCAACGTATACGAACATATCAAGTGGTGGTGCGTATATAACGCCATAACCTTTTCCCATACCCCATATACACATACTATACGCATATATAACGCTATCTGGTCATGGGTCAATATAATTTATAAATGAATGCAATGCATAATGAAGTAAATCAATGAGATCTCTCAAAATGTCATGAGACTCATGAACATACGATATGATAGTAGGACATATGAGAAATCAAGAACATAGGCAACCCTAGTACTTCTAAGAATAGAATCATTTCTGAAGATTACGTGCTTGCTCGTTTCGTTGTATCATATGGATAATGCTAAAAGGAAAGAAGGGATAGCTTTAGCATACCTGTATGATATCTTTCTTATTACTCAACCAAGCTCGATACAACGTTTTTCATCTATAACAAGTGAAATGATATTGCCGTTAACATATAATGTCGTACAATCGTATTTGGCTAGTCGTACGGTTTAAGGAAAATCCGGCAGAAACTCCCTTATTTTTAATACATCCCAAAGAACACTAAGGGTCATCAACATCCAACAATAACAACTATAACCAACAATATCAACAACAACAATATAATCCAATATGAGTTTCTCCGAATATCTTAACAATCATATTGAGCGGCAAGCTCATTTTTACTCATAACAAGATATGAATTGAATCCAACTCTTAATCCATAAATTAATTTACAACCTTCAGAACATCATACTTATATATACCATAGTATTTCTAGTTTAAAACATCCACAAAATGCCTTCCAAAACAGACCCATACATCTAGTACCTTAATATTTATCGTCAATCACTTGTTTTTCATCTTTTCTCTTCAATCAACTTAATTAACACCTATAAAAGCTTAACAACAACATCCACAATATTATCAAATTATTTTTCATAATTGTCAGCCACCATAAACCATATATTTAGCAACAAAATAGTCCGACCAAAACCATATCCCATGTTCCTTCAAGTGCATCTTATGATTTTTCACTCAAACAACACAACCAACACAAGATTAACCTTAGGAAAAATCAAGAAGATGTTATACATATGTACAGTAGCTACAACTCGAAACTCTATCTCAGCTTATCCCACAATAACCCTCAATAACACCACAACACCATAAAAACATTCTTAGTCTTTAACACCTTTGATGATGATTTTGGTTGATTTTCCTTGAGTTTGGTTCTTGGGATCTTGGGATATGTTAGGGAGTGTTTTGGAGATGTTGAGACTGTTTTGGTTTGAGTAAAACCTGTATTATTGATGAGATATAAGGGGATAAGACCAGCGCCTCCATTCTCCAAGCACGTGGGTAAGCTGCCTGCTTGGCAGCTTGAGTAGTGCCACTTTGGACACTTGTATCTCTCTATTCCGATATCGTATTGACAAACGTTTTGCAGCGAAACTACATACATAGGGATTTAATTTCATATAAATATATTCATGTAAATCTTAATATATTGGAAGAAAACTGTGTTGCAACATGGCCTATAAAACTACCCGTTTCTTAGAAATGCGGCGACGCGATTTGGCGACCCTACTTTATAAATTCATATTTCTCTACCCCGATGTCGTATGAATAAATAGTTTGGACCGTCATAAACTATGTTCCAAGCCTTCATTTTGGTATATAAACTTCCCAAAAATACTTCATATAACATATGAAATATATTTCTCAAAATGCTTCATTACAAGGCAAATCCTTAGTCGGGTTTTCCGCAACTTAAATTCGATTTTTTTTAAACTTTATATTTCATATCCAGACATCATATATAGCCATATCATGAATTTAAGCTCATTTAAATAATGATTAAAAAGTCATATCATCTTAACTTACTGAAAATTTCAATAAACCTTTCTTATCCTTGTAGAATGACTTCGTCCTTATTGAGTTTACATTAGATATTACTATAATGACACTGGCATCTGAAGTACATGGTGTAACAACATTAAATTACTTATATACTTTCAATGAATATCTCATTTCTCAGATTACATCAATTGACTTACGGCATACTTTCACGTACAAAAACAAGGGGTGTAATAGAAAAGGAATTTTGTTCTTGATTTTTTGGGTTATCAATCCATGCTAGCAGTAGATCTAGAGGTAACTAAAAATTTAACTAGAAAATCACCACAGAAAATGCTAAATTGTTTGACCAAAAAATATAAATTTTTAGTGAAACTATTAAATTTTATGTAATGAAGGGTTAAACTTAGTTAATAATAATATCTCTAGATATAGGACATGACAGCTTGGATGAATAGGATAAAGTCGGCGGGAGATTGAAAATAATACACATTTAATACTCCAAAAGGTATGGATAACAATGGGGGAATAACTAATAATAAATAATAATAAAAAATATTTATATAAATAGGGAGAATGATTCACCCGATAATGAATGTGATGGATGATTGTTCCTTTTGACAATGATGAATGATAGACAAATCCTCGAATGTTCGAACTATTCTCGAATCTGATGGAAATATATGGAATAATGTATGCAACAATATTGTAAAATGTAAAGTTTGTATCTTTTCTATAGAGAGAATCTTCTGAAAAGTGTTCTTATCAAGTCAATATTACATATCCTCTACTATTGTCTCCTCTTCTATTTATAAGGGTCATATCCTTAACAAACCCTAATAGGATAAGTGGAGAGAATATTTCATTGAATATTCTCTTTACTATCCTATTACAAAAAATTAGCCGCTATTATTCTGTCCTTGGTGCTTGACCTCGGTCGTTATTGATATCCCGACCATTAATCTTACTGCTTCCTGATCAACCTCGATTGATCCTTTTCTTAATGTCGCTTTATGCTAAATTTTCTTGCGGCAGATCTTGGCTTGTACACCTACCTGACTTCCTTTTGTTCAACTGCTCCATAGGGACTTCTTAGTGCAAATTCAATTTATTATCATCCACTGAGTAGTCTATTTTGTATAGGCTGATTTTTGGCCATGTGTTCGTATATCGCAAGATAGTAGATATAAAAATGTAAGTTTTTTATGGTCCTTTACTAATATATTCCCGCTTTGTTTGTCAAGTTTACTTCGTTTTTAATCCAAAAATTTACAAAAAGCTTCTTAGAGGTGTTCTTCAGAAGTTTATTCTTCTTTTTTCCTTTTTGTTCCCTGAAATTCGAGCACTTTCCATCTATCTCGAAATCAAATCTTAGCAACACCAATTCAACAGATATGGTAAGTCCACTAGATCCTTTCATTTTCTTCTATAGTTCTAAATTCTCATCACCCTCTCTATAAAGTCAGCGCGATGTGTCTGGCAGACACCATTAAGGACAAAAATCAAGCATCAAACCAAGATCTTGCCAAAGCAATAATATTGCTACGCTTTCACCTTGATAAAGGCTTGAAAATTAAATATCTCACTGTTAAAGATCCAGTCATACAGTGGAATAATTTGAAAGATAGATATAACCACCTGAAGATGGTCGTTCTTCCACAAGCACGTTATGATTGGACTCATCTAAGGCTACAAGATTTTAAATCTATTAGTGTGTATAATTATTCTATGTTCAGAATTATTTCCCAATTGGAATTATGTGATGATAATATTACTAATCATGATATGTTGGAGAAATTTTTCACCACCTTTTGTGCCTCGAATATGCTCATGCAGTAGCAATATCGAGAGATGAAATTCAAAAGATATTCTAAAATTATCTCACATCTTCTTATAGGCGAGAAACATAATGGGTTATTAATGAAAAACCATGAAAGTCGACCTACTGGTTCTTAACCATTCCCTGAAGTGAATGAGACGAACTTCTACCAAGCTAAACGTGAAAGAGGTCATAGCCCAGTCGTGTTCATGACCGTGATCGAGGAAGAAACTCTAATCATGCTAATAATAATGCACCAAAGATCACTCCTCACCACCAACAATGGAAAAGGAAGGAACAAGAACCATGAAGCGGTACAAGAAACAAAAGCAGAAAATGCATGCTATAGAAGTGGAGAAAAAGGGAATTGGTCATGTATTTGTCGTATGCCAAATCACCTAATTGTGCTTAATCAAGCCTCCCTAAAGAAGACCGATAAAAATGCTGAAGCAATTTATTTCTGAAGAAAATTTAGACTCTATGCATTTGGATGTAGCTGATTACTTTGCACTCCCGGAATGAGAAACAAGTCATGTGATCGGTGATTAATTCAGTAGAAATGTAATTATTTTAATTTTTGTGTAGATAGTATGGTTATTTAATTGTTGTACATAAATACAGGTTGTACTCTGATAATGATGTTTATTGTCATATATATTTTGTTTATGTCATTTTAAAGAATATGGATAATTCTAGATATTTGTGTAATTGATAGTGGAACAACTCATGCCATATTCAAAGTCAGAAATACTTTTTCTTATTTGCATAATAAAAAAGTAAATGTTTCAACAATTCCTAGTAATATAAGTTTGATTGAAGGCTCCGGAAGAGCGACTATATTTCTGTCTAAGGGAATAAAACTTTCTATAGATAATGCATTATTCTCCTCCAAGTCCCGAAAAAACTTGTTGAATTTTATAGATATCCGCCAAAATGTGTATCATGTTGAGATGATAGATGAAATGAATATGGAATATCTTTGTATCACGAAGAATGTTTCTAGCCAGAAGTGCATTGTAGAAAAGTTACCAACTTTATCTTCTGGCTTATACAATTCAAAGATTAGTATAGTTGAAGCACACTCTATCATAAACCAAAAGTTTACTAATTAAAATATTTTTATGCTTTGGCATGGCTGTTTGGGCTATCCTGGATCAATAATGATGAGATGAATTATTGAAATTTGAGTGTCCATCCATTAAAGAACCTGAAGGTTCTTATAAATAATGAATTTTCTTGTGATGCTTGTTATCAAGGCAAAATGATCACTAGACCATCACCAATGAAGGTTGGCATTGAATCCCCTGCACGTATACATGTGGATATATGTGGACCTATTCACCCACCAAGTAGGTTGTTTAGATATTTTATGGTTCTAATAGATGCATATTCAATTTGGTCTCATGTGTGCCTCTATCATCTTGCAACCTGGCGTTTGCAAAGCTATTAGCCCAAATAATTTGATTAAGGACACAATTTCCAAATTATCCTATAAAGGCTATTCGCCTTGATAACGCTGGAGAATTCTCATCTCAAGCTTTTGATGATTATTGTCTATCAATTGGGATGAATGTTGAACATCTTGTAGCTTATGTTCATACTCAAAATGACCTTGCAGAGTCATTTATTAAATGTCGGCAATTGATAGCAAAATCACTACTTATGAAGACAAAATTGCCCACTACTATTTGGGGCCATCCTATCTGCATGCAACATCACTTATCCGTCTCAGACCAACACATTATAATGAATATTTTCCATCACAATTAATTTTTGGTCATGAACCAAAATATTTCCTATCTACGAATTTTTGGATGTGTTGTAAATGTGCCAGTAGCACCACCACAACGCTTTAAGATGGGCCCACAAAGAAGGTTAGGAATATATGTTGGGTTTGAATCACCCTACATTATTTACTATCTTGAACCATTGACAGGAGATTTATTTGCGGCTCGATTTGTAGATTGTCGGTTTGATAAAATTAATTTCCCACAATTAGGGGGAGAGAAAAAAGAAAATCAAAAGAGAAATTGTATGAAAAGTTTCATCATTATCTCATTTTGATCCACGTACCCCTATATGTAATCAGGAGGTCCAGAAGATCATCCATTTACAAAATATAGAAAATCAAATGCCAGATGCGTTTGCTGATTCAAAAAGGATAATTAAGTCACTTATCCCTGCAGAAAATGTGCCTATCCGAATTGATGTCCTAGTAGGACCATCTACTAGCATGAGAGCTAGTGAACCTAAAGCATGCCTGAAGCGTGGTAGGCCTTTGGGTTTTAAGGATCGAAATCCTGGAAAAAGAAAATCGACAAATGATCAAAATGATACTACGAAGAGATCTCCTAAAGATCTCTAAGATCTGAGTAGTTTTGAGATTCCTGAAGAAATCAATGAATCCGAGACTCAAGTGAGTGAGGAAAGTTTAATAAGTTCTACCGGTGGTGGAATAATTTAAATCGATCTAAAATAGTGGTCAATAATATTTTGCATATAATGTTGCACTTAATATTATGCAAGATAGTGAGGATCTTAAACCTCGATCTGTCGAAGAATGTCGACAAAGATCTGATTGGCCAAAATAACACGAGGCAATTCAATCAGAATTGAATGCACTTGTTAAAAGAGAGGTCTTTGGACTGGTAGTCCAAATGACTACTGGTATAAAACCAGTTGGTCCTAAATGGGGTTTTGTGCAAAAAACAAATGATAAAAATAAAGTTAAAAGACACAAAGCTTGCCTTGTTGCACAAGGATTCTCACAACGACCTGGAGTCAATTTTGATAAAACATATTCACCTGTTATGGATGCCATAACATTTCGATACCTCATCAGTTTAGCACTGCATAAAAAGCTTGAAATACATCTAATGGATGTAGTTACAACTTATCTATACGGTTCATTTGATAATAAAATTTATTTGAAAATTCCTGAAGGATTTAAAATGCTTGAAGCAAATTCAAAATCTCAAAAAATGCATTCAATTAGATTACAAAGATCTTTGTACGGTTTAAAGCAATCTGGGCGCATGTGATATAATCGCCTTAGTGAATATTTACTGAGAGAGGGTTACATAAATGATATTATTTGTCCGTGTATTTTTATAAAGAAAATGGCATCAGAATTTGTTATAATTGCAGTTTATGTTTATGACATAAATCTTGTTGGAACTCTAGAAGAGCTCCAAAAAGCAATTGAATATCTTAAGAAAGAATTTGAGATGAAAGATCTTGGAAAGATAAAACTTTGTCTTGGTCTGCAAATTAAATATTTAATAGACGGGATCTTTATCCATTAATCTGCCTATACAGAAAGGGTCTTAATATGTTTTTACATGGACAAAGCGTACCCATTAAATACACCAAAGGCTGTTCGATCACTTGAAGTGAATAAGGATCAATTCTGAATTCCCGAAGAGGATGAGCAATTCCTAGGTGCTGAAACACCTTATCTTAGTGCAATTGGTACACTTATGTATCTTGCTAATGCTACAAGACCTGACATAATATTTTTTGTTGATTTACTAGCAAGATATAGCTCTTCTCCTATATGGAGACATTGGAACGGGATTAGGCATATATTGTGATATTTAAAGGGAACTCTTGATATGGGTTTATTTGATGCTAACAAAGGTAGTGTAGATCTTGTTGGTTATGCAGATGCAAGTTATTTATCTGATCCACATAAAGCTTGATCTCCAGTCGGGTACATATTTACATATGGAGATACTGTCATATCATGACGCTCCACAAAGCAATCTACTGTTACTACTTCTTCAAATCATTTTGAGATAATAGCTATTCATGAAGCAAGTAGGGAATGCGTATGATTAAGATCAGTGATTCATTTTATTCAAGGAAACTGTAGCTTGGAATGTGATAAAAGATCCATAATTTTATACGAAAACAATGTTGCATGCATAGCCCAATTAAAATGGATGATTTATAAAAGGAGATAGAATGAAACACATTTTACCAAAATTATTCTACACATATGATCTTCAGAAAAATGGTAAAATTGATGTGCAACAAATCCATTCAAGCGACAATCCCGCAGATTTATTCACTAAATCTTTGCCAACTTCAAATTTCGAGAAGATGGTATACAAGATTAGAATGTTGAGACTCTAATATCTGAAACAAGGTTTTTATCAGAGGGAATAAAATACGCGCTATACTCTTTTTCCCTTACTAAGTTTTTTCCCACAGGATTTTTCTTATAAGGTTTTTAATGAGACAACTAGTTATGCGTATTACTAAATATGTGTACTCTTTTTCCTTCACTGGGATATTTTGCCACGGATTTTTCTTCGTAAGATTTTAATGAGGCACATTATCTTTAATGAACATCCAAGGGGGAATGTTATAAATATATTATATTATGGATCTATATTTAGTATTCTGTTGTAAATAAGCTTTCTGAAGAAGCTTATCAATATGGGTCACCGTCGTAAATATGTTTATCTATTTAGTATTCTATAGGAAATAAGCCTCCTGAAGAAGCTTATCACGTCAGTACACCTTATGGATAAATATTATCCCGGTAGAAGATTATACATTGCTCATACGATAAGCTTATCCATTTGATATTCCGTTATAGATAACTATTACCAACGGTAGAAGATTATCTATATCCGGTACAATAAACTTATCCTTTCGGTACTCCGTTATGGATAATCGTTTCCCTGATAGAAGATTATCCATGCTTGGTACAGTAACAGCTTTCATAACAGCTTCCTTTCTTCTATAAATAAAGGAGATTTCAGTTCATTATGTATATCAGTTTGAAGTTGAATAATATATCAGTTTCTCTTTATAATTGGCTTTACTTTACGGTCTTTATTTTATAACATAGAGCGTCTTTTCTATACTAAATCATTTATACAACATAAATCATTTCATAATCAACAAATATTAGAAGTAATAAATTTCCTTCAATTAAAGGGATTGACATACACAAGACAGCATATAATACTTCCAGAAGCTTGATGGCATTGACTAAAATATGAAATTGATTATGGACCTAGTCAATCACATCAACCTTTACACACACAGTGCTAATTAAACTTTCAAAAATATATTGATCCCTTATTTCTCAAGAAATAGAATTATAAGTGCAAAATACAAATGAAATGTGCTGAGAAACCCATGTAGAATCTTTTTTTTAATTAAATAAAATGAATTTATCAATAATCTTATTATTATAGGACTTTTACACGTTATTTTCCATTTTATATAGAACGCATGGTTGTAGATCATATTTGGAGTATAATTAAAGTCTTATATTCTCACCAAACACATTTGGTTTAGTGCCAACGGTTTTTGCTAGTATTGGCAGGTACATTGTCACATAATGAAATGTTCACTTCACCTTTCTGGCTTCTGTACTAAGACAAGTTTATTTATCTCCTAATTAGGTGAGCCAACAATTCTTTAAAATATTATCAAATTTTCACTCTCTCAATGTAATTAAGAAAGGGAAAATCATTAAGGATTCGAGATTATTAAATTGTTGTTTAATATTCGACTAATTAAACTCCATATTTGATTCGTGATTAGGTTTAAATGAAACATATCATAAAACCACGCCGTTGTCATGTCAATTATTATGTTTCTTGTTAGGAGATCTATATAGATGTTTAGTAAACGTAAGTACATGTATTAGCTAAAATATCAGAATTAGGAAAAGGACAAAACATGCATGTTTTATTTAAAAATAATAAATTAAGTCTTGCTTTGGTGTGTGAATGATTAGTCCAATATCTTGGGGCGTTAGCTTAATAAGAATATTTGTAACCTACAGTCAGTCAAATAGCTTTGCTTATATTAGTCGTTTAGCTTCGACTTTAGAAAGGCTTCACTTCTATACATTGTCAGTACAATAACTTTTATATTATTAAATTTAAAATAATAAGTATATAAAATTATTAACAATAATTAGTAGAATTAGTAATCTGCCAATTAATGAGACATGCAAATTATATTGATTGTGTAAAAATCTATTTAGAAATGCTAGTGGACACAAAAACTATAAGGTTGTTTCTTCCCATCTGTTTAAATTTTGGTGGGTCGACAAAGTTATTTGTTATCTGTGCTGATAGAAGGTAGCAATTACTGATCAATTTAGTCGAAGTACTCGTAAATTGTTCGTGAACTATAATATACAAGGTATCAAGAAGGGATTCAACTTTTATACATTGTTAGTGTATGATAATATATTAAATTTTAAAAAATAACTATATATAACTATTAATAATAAGTGAAATTAGTAATATGCTAATTAATGTGTAAAAATTTATTTCAGAAAATACCATTGGACACAAAAAAAATACTAGATTATTTCTTTCCATTTGTTTGAACCTCGATGGATCGACAAAGCTACCTAATATTTGTGCTGGCAGAGAGTAACAGTTACTAATAAATTAGTCAAAAAACGCGCAAGCTACCGGAATACTATAATATGTTTAATGATGTTCATCAACCGTTAGGCCTTTGAAGACCAACCACAGCTAAAATTAACGACGTTAGCACCAAGTACCAACCACACACTCCACATAAGTTGTAAATAAAGGCTTGCATTTTTTCTTCTACATTCTCATTCAAGCAACAAAGCTCTTCCTTTCCCCATTCAAAAAAACCCCACACCCAACAAAAGAAAAACTGAAAAACCCATATTGATCGTCTCTCCAAGTTCTTATTTGAAGAGGTACATATATATATATATATATATCTACAATGTCTTAATTTCTTGATTTTGTTTTAATCTTTTTATTGTGTTAAT
Organism: Nicotiana glauca; assembly: GCA_026770625.1. Lineage (NCBI taxonomy): Eukaryota > Viridiplantae > Streptophyta > Magnoliopsida > Solanales > Solanaceae > Nicotiana > Nicotiana glauca. Next base: position 160,360 of record MU706082.1, read on the forward strand.
TTTGATCGTCTTTTGCACGTACACATTTTGTTTGTTAAGACAGAAGCTGACAATTTGTAAAATTAAGATTAGTACGAACATTTTTTTTTTTGTTTTGATAAAGTAAAGGTTTTATTGATAACAGATTAGCAAGAGCATTTGCTTTAGCCAGAAAAAGGGCATTTCCGGCCAGTTTTGAGTTTGGCTCATAGTTAAGGTTAAGTTGTAATCGTCAAACATGCAAAAATACATACTGCTAAGACACAGAAATTATTTATTTTTGCCGAATATTAATATTATTACCTTATATAAATGTTTTCCGAGTTCATGTTCTTGTTTTTATTATGACTTCGTCAGATACTTCCGTTCGTCCACCTTTTCCCAAAAGAATAGTTTATAAGAGTAATATAATTAAGGCATATTTTTAGACTATGATAAATTGTCCACTTTTTTCCGTAGTAATCAAAGATTGAAAAGATTATAAGGTGATTTTCTTCGACTACTACTTTTTGTTTCTTTCATTTCGGTCATCTTCAACAGTACTATCGTTTTTTTCGTTACTGTTGTGCTTATATGTTTCTTGAGCCGCGCGATGGTTTATTGGATACGGTAGAAGTTAAGGTTTGCGTACATTCAACGCTCCCCAAACCCCATTATATTGGATTACACTAGGTATGCCATTGTTGTTGTTTCTTCTAACATATTTTGTGTTTCTTTTGGTTGATGAAGATGGGAGAAATGACAAGCTTTCAGTTGGGCGTGGTAGGAGCACTGTTTCTATCAGTGGCATCTTCAGTTTCCATTGTTATTTGCAACAAAGCTTTGATGAGCAATCTTGGTTTTCCCTTTGGTAATATTTTATTAGCTTGCACTTCTGGCATTTGGTAGAATTTTATTCAATAAAAAATATACTTATAATCTTATAATAGTACTTACCAAACTTTAAATATGATATTCAAGATTCAATTATTTATTATTTCAAGATTATTAATGTATATATTTACTATTTATTTTTATTATAGCCACAACATTAACAAGTTGGCATCTAATGGTGACATATTGCACACTCCACGTGGCACTGAAATTCAATTTCTTTGAGAACAAGCCAATTGATATGAAGACTGTGATGCTTTTTGGTATCTTAAATGGTGTATCCATTGGCTTTCTCAATCTTAGCCTTGGCTTTAATTCTATTGGCTTCTACCAGGTATAAATCAATGCGAAACAATTATTTATTTTTAAAAATGTTTTATTAGTGTGTGTATATATATGATACACAAATTTAGAGGTGCCAAATTATCATCAGTTCAAAATATGTCAAATCAATTAACAAATTATGACCTAACTTGCCCAATGTTTGGTTGAGTCAAGATGAATCAAATAACGGCGGTCATAATCTAATCCGATCAGCATGACTCCATGCATTATCTTCTTTTATTTGAAGGAAAAAAAACTAATGTATTTTGCTAAAATTAATTGTTAGCCTAAGTTCTTAAAAATTACACAGATTAATTTCTCAATCTCCAAATTTTATTTTGTATATTTGGATACGGTTGTTGCATTTTGACTTATCTATATGATCAAATAGTTTGATAGGTCATTTCGGATTCAATTAAGTCAATTAAGAAAAATGGGCCATAAACCCGTTTAAACTTAGGTGGATTACCAAAAAATGAGTTAATTTTGTCATCTCTAATATACATATATCACGTCTAAGCTGAATTGATAACTCTAAATTTTGAATTCGTTTCTGTATCTGACAGAGCAATAGAAAAGCCACGCCTATAAATAAGGTGCTAATTTCTTTGTATACTTTTTCTATTGTGTTTGCAGATGACAAAACTAGCAATTATACCTTTTACCGTACTATTAGAAACCATTTTCTTGAAAAAGCAATTCAGGTAATCCATTATTATATATTTTAATTAAGTTACAAAATAATATATTTGTTACTGTTGGTTCACTAAAAATTGTCTGTTGCAGCCGAAATATTAAGTTGGCTCTGTTCGTTCTGCTGATCGGAGTTGGCTATGCCTCCATTACTGATCTTCAGCTCAATTTTGTTGGAACAATTCTCTCCCTTCTCGCCATTGTTACAACTTGCGTTGGACAAATTGTATCCTTTCAATGATTTACCCAACGTAACGAATTTTACACTATCAGTATATTTTACGTAACTATTTATCTTGTTGGTCGGTTACTTGGAGAAACGGACCTATATATTATAATGAGGGGTCACCGTAAGCTTAAGAAAAAACTTGTATATGTATATATCTTGAAAGCAGTTAATTTAACCTTTAGGGGGCACTGGTTGAGCAGAATAATGTGCTCCCGTCGCGTAAAAATCATGGATCCGTCTCCTGTTACTTGTAGTTATCTTTTAAATGACCCGATAATGCAAAAGTTTTTACACTGTCAGTATATAGAAATTAAACTTTTTTATTTTATAATTTGACTTAACCTCAAATTCAGCTGACCAACACAATTCAAAAGAGGCTCAACATCTCATCAACTCAATTGTTGTATCAATCAGCCCCTTTTCAAGCAGCTATTCTATTTGTATCAGGGCCAGTGGTGGATCAATTCCTTACCAAACAGAGTGTCTTTGCCTACAAATATTCTCCTATTGTTGTGGTAAGAAAAAAGACTAATCACATCATATTCATAAATTTTTTTTGGTTTCCCACTCGATGTTCAGTACCTACATTGGAGCCCGATTATATTCGGATTCGCGGCGCATAGGGCCCCATTCTAGAGTGAAGCGCTCCCTACCAAATATATTTCTATATCCATGACTCGAGCCCGAGAGCTCTAGTTAAAGGAAGAGCAGTCCCATCCCTTGCACCACGTCTTTTGGTGGTACATTATATTCTTAAATTAACACCTATTATCTTGTATCAAAGTTTTAACAATGTGTTTCTCAAATGCAGGGATTTATATTGTTGTCATGTTTGATTGCTGTGTCAGTGAATTTCAGCACATTTTTAGTGATTGGAAAGACATCACCAGTTACATATCAAGTGTTAGGCCACCTTAAAACATGTTTGGTTTTAGCATTTGGTTATACATTGCTACATGATCCATTCACTTCAAGGAACATTATTGGAATTCTTGTTGCCATTGTTGGAATGGGATTGTATTCCTATTTTTGTGTCAATGAAACCAAAAGGAAACAAATTGGAGACCTTTCTTCCATGACTCAAGTAAGCCATTCTTCCTCTTCCTAGAAATGACACCAGGTAGCCACTCTAAATGGTTGTTATTTAGGAATTAACAAATGTGTCCTGAATTTTAAGTTTTTACTTTACACAAACGTCCTGAATTATCTAAAAATTAAGAGGCCTGTTTGGCAATTAAAAAAAGATTCCTTTTTTCGAATTTTTTTTTACTTTTTTTCGAAATCAGTATTTGACCATAAAATTTTTGATTTTTACTTGATGATGAATTACAGAATTTTTGAAAATTTGATAAAAACTCCAAAACATTATTTTTCAATGTTTTCACTTCAGATCACTCACAAAAATTCAAAAACAACCCAAAATTATATTCATATCTAGGGGTGTACATGGACCGGGTTGGTTCGGTTTTTATCAAAACCAAATCAAACCAATTATATCGGTTTGGATTGGTTCGGTTTTGTCGGGTTTTTCGGGTTTTCGGATTTTTTTATTACATGAATATTATTTCAATCTTACGTTATTAAAATTATAGATAAAGCTTTGATAAGTGAATATATGTTTA
>MU706082.1:165046-212260 GCA_026770625.1 Nicotiana glauca
TTTTTTTACTCAATACCAAACCAAGTCAAACCAAACCTAGTCGGGTTTTTTAATCGGTTTGGTTTGGTTTTTCGGTTTGGTGCAATTTTCCGGTTCGGTTTGAACATCCCTATTCATATCCAAACACTTATAAATATGGGCTTGTTACACAAATAGCCGGCCAGTCAATGTTTACTTTTTGTAGCCGGTATACATAGATTATACATTATTATACACAGTTATACATATATTATACATATTATATACATGTTATATACATCCGCCGGCCATTTTTAGTTTAAGAGATAGGGTGGACAGTTATTTGGATTAATTCTTCTATAAATATCATTTTTACTTGAATTTTTTTTCGCCACATTTTTTTGAAATTTTACAATTCTTATGTCCAAATGCCCACTAAAAGTTTTAGTTCAAAATTTCAGGACAAATAAGTATTGGTTAATTTCTTAATATCAGCGTTGTTTGTGTAGTTAGCCCTCGGATTTGAAGATGTTGTTCCTTGTGCTATTAAACATTGTACCTTATTCTCTAAATTTTGTATTTTTTTTGTTATCTCAGGTTAAAGATAAAGATACCACTGCACCACTTCTAGCTGGGAAGAATGGCCAAGTTAAAGAAAATAACTCCCTTGTTTAAATTTTAGGGTTGAAGCCATGAAGATGTTTTCGAACAAAGAATTTTTATTTTCAATTGAGAGACATTCCACTAGATGGATGTAAATGATTTTTGGCTCATAAAATACCCTACACTCTTTGTTCCAAGATTTGGTCATTGCTAGATTTGTATTTTTTACTTCTTACATGTAGACAAATGCAATTAAGAAAAATTCTTCGTTACATCATATATGGCCTGTTGTGTTTTAATTCTTGTGTTATGTTTTCACTATTAAAATTTATATTCTTGTGATAGATGAATGAATCTTCCATATAAAAGGTATGGGTTCGGTTCTTACCGTCTTCTCTTCCGACTTTCATATCTCCCAATTTAATTTTTAGAAAAATTAGATGAAAGAAAAACTATTTGTGAATGAGCCACCAAAGCTCAATTCGCCCCAAAAAAAACTTTGCCCAAAAGGCTGTCAAACCGGGAGAAATTAAAAAATAGCCAGATTTATACGTGGTCGTTCAAAAATAGCTCAGTTTCAAAAGTAATCAAAATTTAGCCACTTTTCATATAAAGATAATTCTGAGCGAAAACACTGATTAAAACCCGAAAAATATGCTGGAATTCCAGCATAGGTATACTTGAACTCCAGTATATTATACTGGAGTTCCAGGAAAAGTATGCTGGAACTCCAGCATAATATTATGGAGTTCCAGCATAAGTACACTAAAACTCCAGTATAATATACTGGAGTTCCAGCAAAGTATACCAGTCCAGTATAATATGTTGGAAGTTCATACACAAGTGCTCAAATCTCCAGTATATTATGCTGGAACTTTCTGTGTGTTGGAGTTTCAGCATAATATGCTGGAAGTTTATATACAGGTGCACCGAACTCCAGTATATTATGCTGGACCGATCTCTGTTGCAGCAAAATAGTGGCAATTTTCATTGACTCGGTAAAAGCTGACTATTTTTGAATGACCAGTCCGAAAACTGGCTAGACCGTGCTATTTTTACCGTCAAACCAACAAATGCAAACTCATAGAAATGATATTAGATAGCCATTCTAAAGGGCAACTATTTAGTAATTAGCCAATATATCATAAACTTTAATTTTGGGACGCAAATGCTTAACATTATTCACTAAAAGAGCTCGTAAAATTTTGTAACGTCCCACATGTTTCACGTCATTCTACAACTTATTTAATGTACCCTCATAATTTTATAGGAATTCAATTCTATTACGTAACTCTAATCAAATGTTTAATTTTAAATTTAATTTTTATTGTTGCTTATATATTCTTCACTATCATTAATATAACATCTAAAAGTAATATCTGCAATTCCATAATCCGTCACACCGTACTACAAAATGAGATGAATGGAGTTCAATATTCTCAATGGAATAAGAATTGTTCATACAGTCTACGAGCAAGATTAGAATTGTTAAATGCATTCAGCAAAATTCGATACTATAGCAATTATTTGTTACAAATTTCAAGTTCCAACCAAATAAGAAAAGAAACAATAATGTGTATTGCTCCCTCCGGTTCATTTTAAGTAATTTTTTTAGTTATTTTCACACATATTAAGGGATACTTCTTTTAGCATTAATTAAAAATATAATTGATCATATTAATATTAATTTGCTCATTGAAAATACAACAAATATTCCTAGACTCTTTAATCCAAAGGCAACTTTGGAAAAAAAAAAGAAGTTAATTTTTTTTTTGATATTTGAAAAATTCAAATATTATGGACCAAAAAAATTACTAAAAAATTACTCCCTCCAGTTCAAAATAAGTAATTTTTTGGCTTTTTTTTTTGTGGTCCAAAATAAATATTTTTTTTAGGTTTTAAGAATGAATTAATTACTTTTTTTCCTACATTATCCTTGGAGTAATTAATGTTGAAGTATGTGTTAGGATTATTTATGTGAAGAGATAGTAAAAATTAATATAATCAATTTTATTGCTAATTAATATTAAAAGATAAATTTTTTAATATGCGTGAAAATAACAAAAAAAATTACTTATTTTTGGACAAATGTTTCACATGCAGGTCCAGTTTCCAAAGCATTTGAATAAATTCAGGAATATTCTAATTTCTAATGGCTGTTACGTCTTAAAGTACTTTTGCTGGAAAAGTTGCCAGCATGTAGATTTCTGAAATGACCAAATTTCCATTTCAAAATTGGTAATTTGGTATACTATTATTCTTTCCCTTATAAAGCTGTAGTTTACTCCAAACCAATCATTATAAAGTTTTAAATAACGCACTTTTGCTTTCATTTTCAAAGTCCTGCTAAACTACGCACATTTTTTCTTCGAGTTGTAAGATTATGAGCCTGTTTAGACATAATTTTTTTTTCCTTTTTTTTTTCAAAAAAAATTCACTTTTTTTGAAATCAGCGTTTGTTTATAAAATTTTCAATTTTCAATTTTCGCTTGGAGATGTATTTTGGAAATTTTCGAAAATTTGAAAAACTCCAAAATGCTATTTTTCAAAATTTTCACTTAAATCACTCACAAAATTTTAACCCAAACTGAAATTTATGTCCAAACACAACTCTAAATTTCAAATACCATTTTCACTTGAGAAGAATTTTCGCCACTGTTTGGAATTTTACAATTCTTATGTCCAAACGCCTACTATATATACGTCAGTAAAATCAGTAATTGGTAAAATTGTGTATGTTTAGTTAAATTTTAACAGAGAGTTAAATTGAAGATTGTTTGACAAAAAAATGCAATTTCTCATTAATGCGGTTATATTCGTGTAATAACGGGTAAAACCTAGTTAATGCTAATATCTCTGGATGTGAGTTCTGACAATATGACTAACGTTTAGACAGATCTAGTATAGAATTGACAGTAGCACTCAATATGTGTTAATATATGTAAGAATGGAGAAGTAACTAGAAATAAATAACAATAAATGTCATTTAAGTAAATATGAGAAGTGTTCCAATTAACAATGAACTAGTTGATTGTTCCTCCTCACAATGACGAGTGACAAACAGATCATAGAACATTCGAAATATACTCAGATCTGGTAGAAAAGTGTGAAATAATATGAACAAGAATCTTGATAAAAAGGTAGTCTTTGTATCTTTACAAGAGAGAGAGAATCGTTTAGCAAAGTCTGCTCTTATCACAATGAATATCACCTGCCTCTATTCATTATTTTCCCCCTATTTATATGGGATATACCCCCAAGAAATCCTAGTAGTACATGTACAAAGAATATCTAATGGAATATTCCCTTTAATATCCTACTCTAATAAACTAGTCATTACAACTCTTTTTGTCGTGCTTGTCATCGACCATCGTTTGCATCTCGACCACGGGCTTCGCTATATTTCTCGATGTTACTTTGCCCCAAGTACTGAGACAGATTTTGACCCATACAGTTAGTTCCTCTGCTTATTAAGGCCGGCCGCAGGCGACCTTAATGAGCGGATTCTGTTTATTGCTATTAGCAAAATTTGGACGAGCGAGTCGAGTAGTGTCATTTCAAACGAGATGACAACCTGACCTTTCGTGAACCGCAAATTTTGGGGTTGTGTCGCTTCCACACCAGAATGACGTCATGACATCATGCGTCATTATACCACATTTTTCTAATGCTTTGCATTGTTTCCCGTGCGACTGTCAGTTGGGGCTACTATTTTGATTCCAGTGCCAGGTAATGATGGCATAATCTCTTGGTTCTGATGCCCGAATTCTTATAAATAGAGATGTGATGACATTTCTTTGCTCTCTACGTGTTTTTCTTATCAAAACCTTGTGCCTTCTTCTTCTTCTTCCTCCATTGCTATGTATCTTCTTTCCTGATCTTAGTGATTCATGTTACTTCTAATACTTCCTTGCCTGAATATCCTCTCTAAAAAATATGGCTAGTGTATCCTGATAGGTTATGTGTCATGTTATATTTTTGATGATCTAACAAACTTAAAGATAAGAACCAGAACCTGTTCCACATCCTCAAAGTGCTCAAGAACAACAAGTTTCCAACACTCGGAGTCAAAGAAATAATAGAGGGAGCAGATGGATATCAGTTCCTTTGTTGACTGTACCATTCAAATCCCCATAGTTGTAAAGTCGGTGCAACTGTTCTTCTACACACACGTGAACAGTGCAAACAATGCTGCAGTCACTTTATAGGGAATGCCCCTATACCAAAGATGTTTGCATCATCCAAGTGATATCACTTGTGTAATATTAACATGAAGCAAAGGAAAAATAAGGCACTTGCATATTCTAGAATTCATCAAGGTTTCTCTCAAGTGTGTTGCCAACTTGCAAGTGACTTTCAGGGCTTCAAGAACAGAGAACATCATAATGAAGGACCAACTTCCTGCACTGAGCTATTTCATGTCCTTAGTTATGTTGTACTTTTGTTAAAAGTGATTTACTTGTAATTCCTACTTGGCTTAGCTAGAAGCATTATGTATGAAATCTTCTGTAAAACCATTAACCTTGTGTTTGTGTCTTGAATAGAGTTAGTCGAGTTGTGAGCTTTGTAATAGAGTTATTACAAATAGGCTTTTAATATAGTTATTACAAGTGAGTGGGGGATTAATTGTTTAATTCCTAGGTTACAATAGATTGTAATCTAAAGTTTCTGGGTTAGTAAAGTTGAAATCCTACGACTGTAGGTCGTAGTTTTTAATCCCGTGAGTTGGGAGTTTTCCACGTAAAACTCTGCTGTGTCATTTACTTATATCTTTGTATGTGTTCTGGTGCGAACTAATAGAGAACCTGGTTCTCTATACAGTTTGGTAGATCCTTAGTTTCTATCAATTGGTATCAGAGTAGGTTCTTTCTATCAGGCTAACACCTAGAAAGGATTCTCATGGCTGCTCCACCAAACTTTGAAGAAGGTCAGTCTACCTACAGACCACCAAGGTTCAATGGAAAATACTACGGATATGGAATACAAGGATGCATGATTATATCATGGCTAAAGATTCAGAGCTCAGGGATGTTATCTGCGATGGTCCTTTTGTTCCTATGAAGATCATTGGGGAACCAGCCGTGATAGTTTCTGTTAGTTTGTATGGGTCCACTAAATAATAGAGTACCTGATCCTCTACAAGGTTCTGCTGAGAGCACTTAGTAAGGCAGTAAGTAAATGAGGCATAGAATTTTTACGTGGAAAAATCCCGCACAAGGGGATAAAAAAACCACGACCTACCTTGTAGGCTTTTAACTTCACTAGCTTGTAATCTTACCTATTACAAGCCACTTTACAATGTTTCCGATTATAAAGACTTCAAACTAACTTGTGGCACCTTTACCAGAAGCTACTTTATGACTATCCTAATTACAAAGTCTTTTTCTAACTTGTGGTGCTATCACCACAAGCCACTTTGCAATAGTACAATTACAAAGACTTTTCTTTATGACTGAATCTAGCCACAACCTAAACTCAATGAGTCTGAGGATTTACAAGAGAGTTCCTAATCAGTAAACTTCTAAGTAAGCAATTTAGGAGATATTGTAAGTGCATAACAAGGTTACAACTCAACTAGGACAACAATAATCAATCGTTTAGGAATTGGTTCGTAGTGGCGTTCAACCTTGTTCTTCAAGTTTGAGAGAATGATTTTTTCTATTTTTGTTAAAGGCTTGAATGATGAAACTAAAACCATTCAGTGATGTTTTGTATAAAAGCCCCTTTGGTAAATCTTGATCATATCACTTGAAATGATGTGAGTACTTTGTTTGGTTAGAGAATGAGTGGGCTGACAGTGTGGTGCAGTGCGGCAGAAACAGTGCCGCCAGTCACTTCAGTTCCAGTTGTATCCAAATGACTTTGTATTGCTATATAGGAACCACAGGAGCATCAAATAATTGTTTGGTTCCTAGCTCCTGTATCTATAGAAATTCAAAATTTACTGGAGTTTGTCGGAGTTTGCAGCAATCCTAAGTAGGTCAGGTTCCCTAACTGGTTCTTATCAGAAAGTTTGTTAGATCATCAAAATATAAGGCAAAAGTATTTAAGATCTATCAGTTTCCCCCTTTTTGATGATGACAAACTTAAACATTTATCAGTTTAGAATTAAGGCATCAGAGAGCATGTCAAAGAGTTCCCCCTGAGACAATGCCTTAAGCTACGAGTTCAGAATTAAGAACCAGTTCCAAAATGTGAATTCCCCCTGAGTCTTTTCCCCCTTTTGGCATCATTAAAAAGAATAAAAGGTCAAAGAAGTCCATCCAAGATAACCCATGCCACATATGTGCACACTATCATGAGCAAAAATAGAATACAAGGATACAGTACTAGACAAAATAAAAGAGGAGTTCTATTAATAATTTTAATATGCCTCTTCCTTTGAAAAAAGGAAAAGGCAGCAAAAAAAAACAACCATCCATCAAAATAAAAAAAAATCATATCTAGAACGCAGGTCACTGAATGGAAACTTAGGGGGCACTAGGAGGAAAAGGCTTGGATGCTGCAGCAAGTGTTTGGAGAACAAGGTCTATTCGGGCGTTGCCCGACTTTTGCTCGTTGAGTTTAGCCTTCAGGTTCTTAACTTGTGCACTGAGGTCAGCATTTTCTTGTGTCAAACGGATCACCTCATCATTAGAAAATGGAACCGCTTGAGCTTGCTGGCCTTCCAGGATAGCATTCTTGGCCTTCAATCAACGTTCTCCTCAGCTGCACTGTTTTGGGCATTGATGCGCTGAGACACAGTTGAAGTGCTTCCTACACCCCCATACTTTTCAATACACTCACACTCTTCCAGGGTTGTTTGTGAGAATGTCGGCTTACGGATCCCTACTTTACCCGTTCCTAGTAGAACCTCGAAGTGTTTGAATACTTGTATGAGCAAGAATCCATAGGGAAGCCCGTGATTTCCATCTTTGAAATCAGCCACTTTCTGCATATGCTCAATTATTATGGAAGGTAAACTCACAGGGTGAAAACCATCCAATTGCTCCATTAGGAATAAATCAAATTTGGAAGTGACAGATCGACGTTCTGCTCATGGCAATAGGACTTTGTTAACCAGCTCAAACAACAACTGGTAGACAGGAAGGAGTGCTTTCTTATGAATCTGATCCCCTTTCTGATTGGAATTATCTTTCACCACTGCATTGCGGAAGTTTTACTGGCAAACATCTCGAACACTCATCACTCCAACTGTAGGAACTTGTAAAATTTCCCCAAGAACTTTTCCATCAAATACAATGTCCCATTGATCAAGGCACAAACATGGTTAGTATCCACTGGAAACAAACTGGCAAAGAAACTCTGGACCTCCTCCTCATGCACTTTGGGAGCGTCCACGTAGAAAAGATGCGTCCAATGTTGAAACTCCACCATTACCAGGATTTGATGCATCCCGGCCATTTATGAGATTGTGGGGTCAAACGTACGCCCCAACAGAACTTTCTGGTGCCTCAATCGCTTAGAGCCCAGGCAAACCTCACTTCGTGCTTTCTTTCCAGAACTAGGTTCTTCAACTGTTTCATACTTGCGTTTCCTATGCTTTTCTCCACTAACCTTACTTTTCCCTTTGAACCTGACAAGAATATCCTCATCACTCATTGCGTTCTCCATTTTAGACTTGGAAGTAGACCCCTTTTCCAGGGAAACAGACTCTGCCTTTTTTGATGACTGCCTTACAAGGGAACTGGGTTCCTTAGGAGTTCCTTCCTCCACCTCAACAACAGGGATATCTTCATCACCTATAGTTGCACCATTTTTCATCAGCTTTTATTTCTTCTTCTTACTACTTTTCTTGCTCTTTTGCAGTGAAGAGTCGTAGGCCACTTTGACTTGAAGCCTTATGGTGGGGTGCTTGATTTCAGACTCAGGAGTTGAAATAGTCCTACGCTTACTGATGAATGCGTCAAGGGCCATATTGTCAAGGTCTTCTTCATCACTAGAGTATCTCTAGGCCTTGAATTTCCAAGGGCACAACATCAAAAGTAGGCATACTACTATCCTGGGGATGAGAGTCCTGACCTGGATCCTCCTAAGAGGGATCAGGTTCTCCATGTGAACCCCCAGTAGTGTATGCCATTGCATCTCCCATAGTGGTCCCTTCTTCCCTTACACTATGTGATGCGTGCTTTTGGGAAATGACCTCATGCAATATCCCTTTAGTGGATAGCACAAACACTGTCTTTTCTTCAATAACCGTTGCTTCTACGACCATGGGGTTGACTATAACAATGGCGGAGTCTCTTGTGATCTCAGTGATTTAACCTTGGTTGCCATTTGAGGTTTGACTGGTGGGGGAAATAGGTGAATAAGAGAGCGGATTAGTAGTTTTCGAGTTTGAAGTAGGTTGGGAAACTAGGGAAGGGAGGACTATAACGATAGGGTTGATAGAGGGTGACACTGACTTAGAGACGCCGAGAAGTCCCATAGATTGTTCGGTGGGGGTTACAGGTGATACAGAAGGATCTGAATTTTTCTCAACCATTGAGAGAAGTGGTGTGATAATCCTTTCCCTCTTTTTAGTGAAGTTAGAAGAGGGCTTATGGCAGAGAAGTGAAGAAGAGAGGGGTTTTTAAACAGAGAGGATAATTATGAGGGGAGAAGAATAGGCACCGGTTCTGAAACGGCAGTTGGGCGTGGAAAATTATAAGGTTTCAGAGGGAGATAGAGAATTTAATGAAGAGATGTGACAGCCGGATTTGAAAAGTTGACGAGATAGCAGTTGTGTTTTGTACCTTTTAAGACATGAATTAGGGGATGCACAGAACTACTAACCTTTTGTACAAGAACCTGGTTCTCGAGACACATTTCCGTCTTCAGGCTCTTTTAAAAAAAAGAATCAATCCTCTTTTATCAGTCATGTACTACATCTACTGCTTCTATCCTCATCATGCGTGTTTACCTGCAACGGTATTAAAGTGAGTTAGATACGGCCAGAAAACACTTTGAACCCATTATTTCTTAATAACACAGGCCAAACCAAAAAGGAATCTGGTTCTTAATATGGTCTCAACGGTCCCAGCTTTACTCTATTTCTTTCAAATTGTTCCCTACTTAGTGCCTTGGTGAAAATGTCTGCAATTTGATCTTCTGTGCTGCAGAACTTCATGTATATCAATCGTTTCTCCACATCATCTCTCAGAAAATGATGCCTCACATCAATATGTTTGGTCCTTTTATGTTGAACTGGATTCTTTGCCATGTTAAATGCGCTGGTATTGTCACATAGGAGGGTCACACTCTCAGTGAGAACTCCAAAATCCTCCAGTTGCTACTTGATCCACAGAAGCTGAGAACAACAGGATGCTACTGCTACATATTTAGCCTCAGTTGTTGAGAGAGCCATTGAATTTTGCTTCCTTGTACCCCAAGATATAAGACATGATCCCAAGAAGTGTGCTATCCCAGAAGTGTTTTTTTCTATCCACAAGATAACCTACATAGTCTGCATCAGCATACCCAATTAGATAAAACTTGTCACCTGATGGATAGTATAGCACCAGGTCCTGTGTGCCTTTGAGATATCTCAGTATTCTTTTGGAAGCCTTCAAGTGAGATTTCTTGGGATTTGATTGAAACCTCGCACACAATCCTACGCTAAAAACAATATCAGGACGACTGGTAGTGAGATAAAGAAGCGACCTAATGATGCATCTATACATTGTTTGATTCACAGGAGGTCCAGTTTCATCCAAGTTTGGTCGGGTGGTAGTTGCAATAGGAGTGTCTATTACTTTTGATGCTTCCATGTCGAACCTCTTCAAGAGTTCCCTGATGTATTTTTGCTGATAGATGGAAGTGCCCTTTGGGGATTGTTTCACTTGAAGACCCAGGAAGAAGTTTAATTCACCCATCATGGTCATTTCAAATTCACTTCCATAAGTTTTGCGAATTCTTCACACAGAGAGTCAGTCGTTGCTCCAAAAATGATATCATCAACATAAACCTAAACAATGAGTAGGTTTCTTCCTCGTTTCTTTAAGAAAAGAGTGTTGTTAATTTTCCCTCTCTTAAAGCCATTTTCTAAGAGAAATTTTGATAACCTTTCATACCACGCTCAAGGAGCCTGCTTTAGCCCATAAAAGGCTTTGTCCAATTTGAACACATATTCAGGGTGCTCATGACATTCAATCCCAGGGGGTTGTTTCACATAGACTTCTTCCTTAAGTAGTCCATTCAAGAATACACTTTTGACATCCATTTGGAACAAAGTGAGTTTTATATGAGAAGCAAAGGCGATCAAAATTCTGATGGCTTCCATGCGAGCCACTGGAGAAAAAGTTTCATCATAGTCAATCCCTTCCTCCTAATTTTAATCTTAAACCACTAATTTGGCCTTATTCCTTGTGGTAACTCCATGCTCATCGAGCTTGTTTCTGAATACCCACCTGGTTCCTATAATGGTTCTATCTGGGGATCTGGGTACCAGATGCCAAACATTATTTCTCTCAAACTGATGTAGCTCATCTTGCATGGCTGTAATCCAATCTGCATCTTTTAAGGCTTCCTTAATGTTACTGGGTTCTATCTGGGAGAGAAAGGCTGAGAAATCAAGTGAATTTCTAGCTTTTCGCCTAGTTTGAATTATAGAATCTAGATGAGTGATTATGTTATCTATAAGGTGAGAACTTTTATATCTCCAGTTAGATGTCTGAGATTCATTCTGAGAGGAAGACTATATGTTTAGCTGATTCTCCTCCATCCTTCTCTCAGATGCCAGTAGAGTTCCCTGAACTGCATCAACCACTCTTTCTTCAGCTTCAGTGATTGTAATTCAAGTGCTTGGTTCTGTTGATGATGAAGCCGTATTATCTTTCTTTGCCTCCTTCACTTGACTCATCAAGTCTGTCTTCCCATTAGTCATGTTGATGAATTAACCAGGGACAAGTAAGGGTTCTCCATCTTGATCTTCCTCAACACTCTTCTCAAATAATGGATGGGATTCATCAAAGATAACATGGATGCTTTCTTCAACACATTTAGTCCGCTTGTTATAAATTTTGTAAGCCTTGCTTTGAGAAGAGTAGCCAAGAAATATCCCTTCGTCACTTTTAGCATCGAACTTACCAAGTTGATCCTTTCCATTGTTGAGAACATAGAATTTGTCCAAATATTCGTAGGTAGGTCAGCTTGGGTTTTCTTCCATTCAGCAGCTCATACGAGGGCTTATTTAGAATTGATCTGATCATGCACCATTTCACTAAGTAGCAGTCATTATTGGCAGCTTCACCCTAAAGTTCTTTGCAAGTCTGCTGTTAATCAGCATTGTTCTTGCCATTTCTTCCAAAGTTCTGTTCTTTCTTTCTACTACTCCATTTTGCTGTGGAGTTCTAGGATCTGATAAGTTGTGAGTGATGCCATTTTCATTACAGAATTCATCAAATTTGACATTGTCAAATTTTGTTCCATGATCTGATCTAATGCATACAACTCTAGACTTCATCTTTACTTGAATTTTCTTTACAAAAGCCACAAATACTTCAACAGTTTCATCTTTTATTTTGACAAACAGAGTCCATGTGAATCTGGAATAGTCATCCACGATCACAAAGATGTATTTTTTTCCTCCTTTGCTTTGCACCCTCATAGGTCCACACTGATCCATATGCAGGAGCTCAAGAGGTTTTGAGGTGCTCATCTCTTTTTGACTTAAAGGAGGAATTTACATGTTTTCCTCTGGCACAAGCATCACAGACTTTTTGAGTTTTGATTTGTAACATAGGCAAACCATGGACCAGGTCCTTCTGAATTAGTTTATTCAAAAGGGAAAAGCTTGCATGGCCCAGTCTTCTGTGCCATAGTTACGCATCATCGTCAGACAACTCATATCACCACTCTTATTTCCTTTATCGCAAATTTGAGAAACACTCAGAATACTATACTTAAGTCCATTGACGTAGTACACATTTTCAATATAGTGAGTGAATGACTTCCAAACTTTTCCAACTCCAAGAATGTATCCCTTTTTCCCATTGCCAAAGGATACACTCCCTCCCTTCAGGGCTTTTAGTGAAAGAAAGTCTGTGGTGTTCCCAGTCATGTATTTCGAACACCCACTATCCATGAACCATTGTTGATCACTTCCCTTCACTATCCCTTACACAAGAATTTAGGAATTAGTTTTAGGAACTGAAACAAGTTTTGGTCCCTTGTAGTAACCAATAGGATGAATAAGAGCTCTCTTAGTCCATGCAGGTAATGTGCGTTTTCTATGAGTGGAACCTGATCCCTCTTTTGTGGCCACAGTTTCAGCAACCACTTTATCTTTTGAAACTGACTGATTCTTGGCCAGGACACCTTCCAAGGAGTGTCAATGTTCCCGCATTGGGTACGAGGCCAGTTATCAGATGCAATGGCGCTCTTACTGTGAGGGTTGTAAGGATTTTTCTTCCTTGGGAACCCTGCTCCCCGCCCTTCTTCACTGACATTAGTGAACAAGGTTGTGGTAGCTTCTACGGACCAGGTCCACTTTAGAGATTTTTCAAGATCATTCATTACCTTTTCTAGATTGGCTTAGAGAAGCTCATTTTTCTCAATTTCAGCACTCATCCTACATCTCAAGGCCTGCAGCTCATTCTCAATCTTAAAGTATTCCTCACTAACTAATTCCTTTCTTTTATCCGAGCTTTCAGGTTTTGACGTAGTCAAGGGCTTTACTATTTGTTCCCTTAGGTCAGCAGTTTCTGCTAGGAGATCACTATTTTCTTTTCTAAGAATTTCAATGATTTTCTTTTGATCAATAATTGCCGCCACTAAGTTTTTTCTAATATGTTCAGATTCTTCTAGTTCTAAGAACAAGGAATCCCTATCCTCGCCAAGACTACAAAAGGCAGTAATTAAAATATCAGCTAAAAACATGAGTTTTTTTGGAGAATAGGATTTCAAATTTTCTGAACATCCTTGAAGTTTACCTCTCCGTTGCCATTGTCTTAATCATTTTCTGATTGAGCCATCAAGGTAAGCGTTGAGTCATGTCCAATCTCCTTGCCTTCAGCTACCATCGTGGAACTATCATCAGTGTTAGATTTATCTAGTTGTTCTTGTGTAGTTCCCTCATAAGCTATTTGCAAAGCCTCCCATATTTCCTTGGCAGTGTCGTATGTAGAGATTCGGTCATACTCTTTAGGTCCCAAACCTTGTACCAGAATTTTCTTGGCATGAGAATTCTTCTCTGCAGGTCTTTCTTTTTGAAAAAGGAAATTGATTTAGTACCTTGATTGGAATAAAAGGATCGTCGTAGATAATATCCCAAAGCTCACAATTCTCAGCCGTGATGAAATCATGCATTCTATCTTTCCACCACCGATAGTATTTTCCATCAAACTTGGGTGGGTGATATATGGATTGACCTTCTTCAAAATTTAGTGGTTCCGCCATGAGGATCCTTCCTAAGTGTAAGCCAGATAGGAGGAACCTGCTCTGATACCAATTGTTAGTTTGTATGGGTCCACCAAATCGTAGAGTACCTGGTCCTCTACAAGGTTCTACTGAGAGCACTTAGTAAGGCAGTAAATAAATGAGGTAGAGGATTTTTACGTGAAAAAATCCCCCACAAGGGGATAAAAAAACCACGATCTACCTTGTAGGCTTTTAACTTCACTAACTTGTAATCTTACCTATTAAAAGCCACTTTACAATACTTCCTATTGTAAAGACTTCAAACTAACTTGTGGCACCTTTACCACAAGCCACTTTATGACTATCCTAGTTACAAAGGCTTTTTCTAACTTGTGGTGCTATCACCACAAGTCACTTTGCAAAACTACAATTACAAAGACTTTTCTTTATGACTAAATCTAGCCACAACCTAAACTCAACGAGTCTGAGGATTTACAAGAGAGTTCCTAATCAGTAAACTTCTAAGTAAGCAATTTAGGAGATATTGTAAGTGCATAACAAGGCTACAACTCAACTAGGACAGCAATAATCAATCGTTTAGGAATTGGTCCGTAGTGACGTTCAACCGTGTTCTAATGATTTTTTCTGTTTTGCTAAAGGCTTGAATGATGAAACTGAAACCATTCAGTGATGTTTTGTATAAAATCCCCTTTGGTACATCTCGATCACATTACTTGAAATGTTGTGAGTACTTTGTTTAGTTAGAGAATGAGTGGGCTGACAGCGTGGTGCAGTAAGGCATAAATAGTGCCGCCAGTCACTTTAATTCCAGCTGTGTCCAAATGACTTTGTGCTGCTATATAGGAATCACATGAGCATCAGGTACTTGTTTGGTTCCTAGCTCCTGTATCTGTAGCAATTTAAAATTTACTGGAGTCTGTCAGAGTTTGCAGCAATCCAAAGTAGGTCAGGTTCCCTAACTGGTTCTTATTAGAAAGTTTGTTAGATCATCAAAACATAAGGAAAAAATATTTAAGATCTATCAGTTCCCAAGACAAGGAAGGAGTACAACGATGTTGACCGCAAGGCTATAGAGAAGAACTTTCAAGCAAAAAAGATCCTCTTATGTGGTATTGGACCAGACGATACAACAGGATTTTTGCATGTCAATCTGCCAAGGAGATTTGGGAAGCTCTACAAATAGCACACGAAGGGACTACTCAAGTTAAGCAGTCGAAGATTGATATGCTCACCACTGAGTATGAACCATTCAGGACATGCACACTCGATTCACCTCTATCGTTAATGAGCTACATTTTCTGGGAGAGATCATTCCAAGGAACAAACTTGTTAGGAAAATACTTAGTGTATTACTTGGTTCCTGGGAAAGCAAAGTAAATGCTATCACGGAGGCAAAGGATCTGCAAAAGCTGACTATTGATGAACTCATTGGTAATCTAAAAACTTATAGAATGAAGAAGGATCATGAGAGAAGAGAGACCAAAAGGGAGAAGAAGCTAGTCCTCAAGACAGACAACAATGACTCAAGTAGTAAGGATGGCATAGCTTACCTGACAAATATATTTCAGAAAATGGTTCATAGAAATGGAGGTATTCCAAAAAGGGGCAGCTCCAGCAAGCCAAAAGGGTATGACTTATGTCATAAATGCAAGAAACCAGGACATTTCATCAAGGATTGTCCTCTCCTCAAGCAAGACCAGCACAAGCACAACACAGGCAAAGCAACCAAGAGGAACCTGGTTCCTGACAAAAGATTCCAAAAGAAAATATGTTGCTGAGAATGTTGTGAAACAAGCTCTTGCTGTATGGGAGAATCTTCCAGGAAATTTAGAGAAGATGATGAACAAGGTGATGGCTCCATGATGGCAGTAGAGAGTGAAGCAGTTGAATATGACTCTATCTTTGCCCTGATGGCAAAATATGACAATGATGATGAAGTAAACTTTCTAAACGTTGAAAGAAATTTGAAGTCTTACTCTCAGAAAAAGCTTATATCTTTTGAAAATGTTTTAATTGATGCTTATCATAGTCTTATAAATGATAAAAATGTGTTAACTGTGGAACAAGGAGAGGTAGAACATGAGAGAGATGATCTGGTAGTTGTAGTGGTAGATCTAAAAGAAACCATCGAGGATCTAAAGAAAGAAAATATGTTCTAATTAAAAAAAACTAAAAACGTTGAACATGAAAGAGATGACTTGTTTTGGGAATATTCAAAAGGGAAAGGAAGTTGCAAGTGAGGCACACCTGAAGCTTGAAAATAAACTCGAGTATGTGAAAACTAGTCTATGTGCTGAACTTGAAAGAAACAGACAACTTCAAAAAGATCTAGGCAGAGTTAAAGATGACCTAAAAAAATCTCTAAAGTGGACCTAGTCCTATAATACAAAAACTTCTATATATACAAGTAATTATAGGAACAGGAAGGGAGTCAGGTTCCAAAAGGAAAAGACTCCCTACAATCCACATAGCAAGTACATTACTGTCCCTGATAACTGACTTTTCACTCACTGTTGCAACACCGGACACTTTAAAGAAAACTGTAAAGCTAGAATTCAATCCCAACAAAAAAACAAGGTTTTTGTTGAAAAGATAATTACTGCTAAGGAACCTGGTCCCTCCATTAAAAAATGTGTTTTACCTGCCGAGACAAAAAGAAGTTTGATTTGCCCTTTTCCTCAGTACAAGGGACCCAAACTTTTTTGGGTTCCTAAGTCTAATCTTTGATTTTCCTGTGCAGGAAGCAGTAAATAGAAGCAACCAAAAATGGTATATGGATAGTGGTTGTGCTAAGCAGATGACTGGAACTATCGATGATTTTCTTTCACTTAAAGACCTATAAGGAGGAAGTGTGTCCTTTGGCAATGGCAAAAAGGGATACATTCTGGGAGTAGGTAGAATTGGGAAGTCACTCACTCACTTAATTGAAAATATGTACTATGTGAATGACTTGAAATATAGCCTACTGAGTGTTTCCCAAATCTGCGACAAAGGAAACAAAGTGGAATCTGTGTAAAAGATCTGTACAGTCACAAATCTTGTGACTGGTGAAGTGATCCTGATGGCATAAAGATACAAAAACATTTATGTTGCTAATTTTGAGTCTTTGCAAAATAGGGATCTCAAATATTTGAGTGTTGTTGATGATGATGCTAAACTATGGCACAGAAGATTGGGTCATGCAAGTTTTACGTTGCTAAACAAATTGGTCAAGAAGGACCTTGTTCGTGGCCTGCCTAAGTCAAGCCTCAAATATCACAAAGTGTGTGATGCATGTGTAAAAGAAAAGCAAGTCTGGTCCTCCTTCAAGCTCAAAAGGAAGTTAGCACCTCAAGTCCACTTGATCTTCTCCATATGGATCTGTGTGAACCTTTGAGTGGTGACAAGTAGAGGAGGAAATAAGTACATTTTTGTTATAGTGGACGACTATTCTAGATTCACCTGGACTTTGTTCCTCAGAACCAAGAAGATCCAGGTGAAGATGAGCCATAATGTTGTATGTATAAGATCTAATCATGGAACAAAGTTTGACAATGCAAAATTCGACAAATTTTGTACTGAAAATTGCATAAGTCATAATTTTTCAGCTCCAAAAAATACCTCAACAAAATGGTGTTGTGGAGAGGAAAAAATAGGGTTGTTGAATATATGGCAAGGACAATGTCGATTAACAATTGCGTTGCAAAAAGTTTCCTGGCAGAAGCAGTTAACACTGCATGCTGCTTGGTGAACGGGTGCATGATCAAGCCCCTCATGAACAAAACCCTGTATGTACCGCTGAACAGGAGGAAATCCAAGCTAAAACATTTAAGGACATTTGGCTGCAAATGTTTTGTCCTCAACAATGGTAAGGAAGCACTTGAAAAATTTGATGTCAAAAGTGATAAAGGAATATTTCTTGGTTATTCATCACAAAGAAAAGCCTACAAAGTCTACAACAAAAGAACTCAATGTGTTGAGGAAAGCATACATATGATATTTGATGAATCATATCACCTATGTGGGAAAGATTCACATGATAAGATTTATCAAGATGGAGATCAGTTAACGGTTCCTAGTGAAGTCATTGATATGGCAGATAGAAAGGTTGACGTGATAAGTCATGTCAAGGAATCAAATGAAGATGGTGCAGCTGTATCTCCAACTGATGTATAGGAACCTAGTCCCTCAATCACAACAATAGAAACTGAGAATAGAGGTGTTGATGATGTGCAAGGAACACCAGATACTGAGCTGAGAAGCGGGACTCATGTCAATAATGGATTACATTTAGAAGAACATGGATCCTCTCACAATGAGATTCAAGTGTCTAACTGGAAGATCAAAAGTTGACACCCTCTTCAAAATGTGATCACTCCTCTTGACTCAGGGATTCATACTAGATCGACGTCAAGAAACTCACTTGCCTTCTCAGCCTTTCTCTCTCAAATTGAGCAAAAAAACATCAAGGAAGTATTGAAAGATGTTGACTGGATTACTGCTATACAAGTTGAACTCCATCAATTTGAGAGGAACAACGTATGGCACCTGGTTCCTCGACCTGCTGACAGAACTAATATAGGAACTAGGTGGGTATTCAAAAACTAACTTGATGAGTTTAAAAACACAACAAGGAAAAATGCAAGGCTAGTTGTCACGACCCGAAATTCCCACCCTCGGGAGTTATGATGGCGCCTACTCGTGGAAGCTAGGTAAGCCAAGAACAGTTGCAAACATTATCCTAACTCATTTTATACATGATTAAACAATTTGAATTATAGATGAATAAGCCATTAAAATGATGCGATTAATAAAATATAGCGGAAGTCTGAACTAAAAATATAGCAACAGTGTCAAAACATCAATACAAGTCTCTACCCAGCACCTGGTGTCACAATATTTTACGGACCATCTAAGAATGCTAAATACAAAGTCTGAAACGAAATAATAAAACTCTGTCTCGGTACAAGGGGAACATGGCAGAAAGGAGATAAAAGAAATGTCGGGCCTGCGGACGCATGCAGGACTACCTCGGGATCTCGTGGAATGAAGGATTGCTCCCAGGCTACTGCTGCGCACCGTAAGCTGCTCCGATACCTGGATATGTGCAAAAGAGCACAGAGTGTAGCATCAGCACAACCGACCCCATGTGCTGGTAAATGCTCGACCTAACCCCGACGAGGTAGTGACGAGGCTAGGACCAGGCTCCAGATAAACCTGTGCAGATATATATACAAATACAACGAAGAGACAACATAAATAAACAATTAAAACCGGGGGAGGGAACATGCTTCAGGGGTAACAAATATAAATAGAATATCAGGAATAATAGAGGAGAAATCTACAGTTTAGCTTCTAACACAGAAATAAGAAATAAAGACAACTTTCATATTCAGCTCATCTTGTTGTAGGCATGCAACCCGATCCCATTTCTCATAACTCGTGGTAGGCATACCACCCGCTCCCATTTCATAATATCTCGTGGTAGGCGTACCACCCGCTCCCATTTCATCAATCTTGTGGTAGGGTACCACCCAGTCCCATTTCATCAATCTTGTGGTAGGTGTACCACCCGCTCCCATTTCATCAATCACTTGTGGTAGGCATACCATGCGCTCCCATTTCAATCCAACACAACATAACAGGATAATCCCAGCTAGGGAACAATAATATAATAACTTCCCGGCAAGGGAACAACAATATAATAGCTTCCCGGCAAAGGAACAAAATATCAAATCAAATGTCCTAGCAAGGGAGAGTCAGCTATAACCAATCTTATTCAACTTCTACTTGAAACAATTAATACCAATACTCAGTCATAACTAAAGTCCACGGAAATAAACTAAATCCTTGCTCAGTATCGAGAATCATCAATCAAGATTTCATAGAATCCATTAAGAATACAAGGATTATCAACTTAAGACCCACAGTCATGTTCGACATCAATGTATAGATACTCGTCACCATTCCTATACGTCGTACTCGACACAAAACAAATAGCAAATACGACTCAACTCCTAATCCCTAAAGCTAAGGTTAGACCGAACACTTACCTCAAACTTCTATGGCCAATCAATCCACAACAACCGCTTTCCCTCTCGAATTCGGCTCCAAATCTATACAATAACGACTTCAATACATCAATAAATGCTAAACAATGCGAACCCAATACCTAATTATAGCTTTCCAAGCATTCTTCCAAAACTTCCAAAAATCGACCCCGGGATCGCTTGGTCGAAACACGAGGTTCGGACCAAAATCAAATCCTCCATTCACCCACGAGCTCGAATATATAATTTGTTTTCAAATTCGACCCCAAAACAAGGTCTAAATCAAGAAAAATCAAAAAGCCCAAACCCTACCCATTTCTCTAATTTCTACCCTTAATTACATGTTTTAGGCTTAGGAATTCATTAGATGTTGAGGAAAATGGAAGGAAACAAGCAAGGATTACTAACCCAAGAAGTCTTTGGTGAAGGATAGCTTCAATGGACGCCTAAAGACCTTGGAGAAGAAGGAGTTCGTGAAAACTTAATGAAATCCCGTAGCTACTGTTTCTAAAAATTAAAAATATAACTGGGCAAAATTGCCCTTCGCGTTCACGACAGGCTGGTCACATTCACGAAGGGTTGGACTTATCAGACCATCACGTTCGTGGAAGGAGGCACGCGAACACAAAGAGTAAAAGGTTGGGGTCCAGAAATTTGTTCTATGCGAACACGTGGGCTGTCATGCGAATGCGATGAAGGGATTTACAAAGCTACACGATCGTGAGTGGGTGTACGCGAACGCGAAGAGGAACTGAAGGCTAAGCCCCCCAGGGTCAATTGACCCTACACGAACGCGAGGCCAAGGATGCGAACACAGTGAAAGAAAAATCTGAAGCTTCGCGAATGCGGGAGGTCGGATGCGAACGCGAAGAAGAAATGGGGTCTGCAACAGCTGAAGCCAATTCTACAATTTTTTCTAAGTTCGAAAGCACTCTGAAACACTTCCGAGCCCTCGGGTCTCCTAACCAATCACATGCACCAACTCAACAATATCCTACGAACTTAACCGTGCGATTAAATCACCAAAATAAAATAAAAAACAATGAATCAACTCTCAAAATCAATAGTTTTTCCTCAAACTTCATTAACTTACAATTTTAGAAATTTAAGTCTGAAACACGTCAAACGACGTTCGATTGCAACCAAACTTTACAGAAACATCTTAAATCACATATAAGACCTGTATCGGGTGCCGGAACAAAAATACGGGCCCAATACCAACACGTCCTAATCAATTTTTATTTCAATTTTCCCTTAATAATTTTAGAAAAATAATTTTTCTCAAAAATTCATTTCTCGGGCTTGGGACCTCGAAATTCGATTCCGGGCATATGCCCGAGTCCCATATTTTCCTATGGACCCTCCAGGACCATCAAATCACGGGCCCGGGTCCGTTTTACCCAAAATATTAACTAAAGTCAAATTTATTCATTTTAATATTAAAACTTAGAATTTTTCACACAATTTCAAATTTAAGCTTTCCTGCTATGCGCTCGGAGTGCGCACGCAAATTTAAGCGACTATAAATGAGTTTTTTCAAAGCCTCAAAAACATGGAATGGATAAGAAAATAGGTGATGACCCTTTGGGTCGTCACATTCTCCACCTGTAAAATAACCGTTCGTGCTCGAACGGACAAAAGAAGGAAGTACTTGAGTCGGGGAACAGATGAGGGTAACGGCTCCGCATATCGGACTCGGACTCCCAGGTCGATTCCTCAGGAGGCTAACCTCTCTATTGAACACGAATAGAAGGAAAAATCTTGGATCTCAACTGACAAACTTGCTGGTCCAAAATAGCTACTGGCTCCTCCTCGTAAGATAAGTCCTTGTCCAACTGGACAGTGCTGAAATCTAACACGTGGGCTGGATCACCGCGATACCTCTGAAGCATGGACATATGAAACACTGGATGCATGGCTGATAAGATCGGTGGCAAAGCAATTCTATAAGCCACCTCTCCCACTCGATCAAGAATATCAAACAGACCAATGAACCTAGGGTTAAGCTTGCCCTTCTTCCCAAATCTCATCACACCCTTCATAGGCGACACTCGGAGCAGTACCCGCTCACCAACCATAAAGGCCACATCTCGAACCTTGTGGTCTGCATAGCTCTTTTGCCTAGACTGAGCTGAACGAAGCCTATCCTGAATGACCATGACCTTGTCCAATGCCTCCTGAACCAAATCCGTACCCAACAACCGAGCCTCTCATGGCTCAAACCATCCAACCAAAGACCGACACCGCCTACCATATAAAGCCTCATAAGGAGCCATATAGATGCTCGACTAGTAGCTGTTGTTGTAGGCAAACTCCGCCAAAGGCAAAAACTGATCCCACGAACCTCCAAAGTCAATAACATAATCTTAGAGCATATCCTCCAAAATCTGAATAGTTCGCTCGGACTGATCGTCCATCTAGGGATGAAATATTGTGCTTAACTCAACCCGCGTGCCCAACTCTCGCTGAACCACCCTCCAAAAGCACGAGGTAAACTGCGTACCCCGATCCGAAATGATAGACACAAGTACACCATAAAGGCAAACAATCTCCCGAATATAGATCTCAGCAAACCTCTCAGAAGAATAGGAGACTGCCACAGGAATGAAATGCGCTGACTTGGTCAGCCTATCAACAATGACCCATATCACATCGAACTTCTTCCGAGTCAGCAAAAGTCCAGTAACAAAGTCCATAGTGATCCTCTCCCACTTCCAATCGGGAAGCTCAATCCTCTAAAATAAACCACCAGGCCTCTGATGCTCATACTTAACCTGCTGACAATTCAAACAATGAGCCACATATGCTACAATATCCTTCTTCATTCTACGCCACCAATAATGCTGCCACAAATCCTAATACATCTTCGCGGCGCCCGGATGAATAGAGTACCGGGAACTATGGGCCTCTTCTAAAATTAACTCTCAGAGTCCATCCACATTGGGCATACAAACTCGCCCCTGCAACCTCAAGACTCCATCAGCATACAATATAACCTGCTTGGCACCTTCTCGCTGCACCGTGTCTCTAAGGTTGCACAAATGGGGATCATCAAACTGCCGATCACGGATATGCTCCAATAATGAAGAAAGAGCGACTGTGCAAGCTAACACTCGACTAGGCTCAAAAACATCCAGCCTCACAAATTGAATTGCCAAAGCCTGAACATCCAAAGCAAGCGGCCTCCGACTAACCGGAATATAAGCAAGACTGCCCATGCTGGCTGACTTCCTACTCAAAGCATCGGCCACCACATTGGCCTTCCCCGTGTGATATAAAATAGTGATATCATAATCCTTCAACAGCTCCAACCATCTCTTCTGCCTTAAATTCAAATCCTTTTGCTTGAACAAATACTGAAGACTCTTATGATCAGTGAACACCTCACATGCCATGCCATACAAATAGTGCCTCCAAATCTTCAATGCGTGAACAATGGCTGCCAACTCCAAATCATGCACTGTATAGTTCTTCTCATGAATTTTCTACTACCTCGAAGCATAGGCAATGACCTTGCCATCCTGCATCAACACTGCACCAAGCCCAATATGGGAAGCATCACAGTAGACTATATAAGGCCCTGAACATGTGGGCAAAACTAACACCGATGTCGTAGTCAGAGTTGCCTTGAGCCTCTGAAAGCTCGCCTCACACTCGTCCGACCATCTGAACTAGGTACCCTTCTGGGTCAATCTGGTCATCGAGGCTATAATAGATAAAAACCCCTCCACGAACCGTCTATAGTAACCTGCCAACCCTAAGAAACTCCGAATATCTGTAGCTGATGCTGGTCTAGGCCAGTTCTTGACCGCCTCTATCTTCTTTGGGTCCACCTGAATACCCTCTATTGATACATGTACACATGTTATTTCTGACCCTCCCCGAAATTTCACCCATTCTAGCATGTAAATATTTAGTTTAGGCCTAATATCGTCATTTTAGCTAATTTTGACTCTTTTACTTTATTTCGTCACAATTAATAAAAATTACAAAAAAATTATTTAGTTTACGTATCTTTCGTAAATTTAAATAAAAAATATACGAAAGTAGTAGCTTATCTTTATTTTTATATAATCATGAAAACACAAAAAATAGTTTTATATTTTATAGTTTAGTTCAATTAATTAAAATTAGTTTTATCTTTTTATATTATAATTGCACATAATTTTAGAAGGAGGAATTAGTTTTAGGTTGGTTTATCCCGTCTTATAAGTCTTGTAGTCCATTTTTTTTAGTCTTTGGCCCAATTCCCTAGCCCATAATTCCTAGGCCCATACTCCTAACCTAATCTCTACCCTATATAATACTACCTACTTCTAAAATATAGACTAACACCTAAGACACCCTAAATATTGAATCAGCCGCAGATCCCAATTCCCGAAGGAGTCACTACCTAGCACCCACTTTTTGGAGAATGCATTCCTTTTTCTGAAAACAAAGGAAAAAAATGGTAGCCTAGGGGTTTGATCGAACAATTTTAGAAAAAAGGCTCTCGATTTTCACTCACTTAATTTCTCAGATTTCACTTTCATTCCTTGTTCTCCCTTTTTCGGTATCAAAAACCCAACGACAAAATCATGGAAATGGTTTCACTTTGGTTGGATGTATTTTAACTTTTTTATTTCAAAAATTCTGAATTTTTAGTAGCCAATCATAGAAGGTGGTTTGCTGTTGAGGTCGTTTAGCTCGAGCTTTCCGGTGCTGATTTGAGGTTTCTTGTTCGAGATTCATCATTCAGTCAAGTTTGTTGTTCTAATCTTCCATTTTGTGACTGGAATTCTCGTTTAATCAATTTCAGAATCATTTTGAATAATTCTAAGGTTCATCTCTTCTCTTTCCTTGTTGTTTTGTTTTAAAATACTCTGTGATGTGAAGCATGGTATTAGTTCTTGACTCAATTGGCGTTAGTTTCTTGTTTGAGATGCATTGAAGCTAGTTCACGTTGCTCCATTTCTAAATATGCTCATGACAGTTCATTTTATTATTTGAGTAGTGTAGGAATTATGTATTAGGATATTAGTTTACTTATATCTTATACTACTTCCTTAGTCTATTCTTAAAAGTTTTGATTTTAAAAAAAGGAAGCTTCTGGTTGTAGAGTTGGCATTCATTTTCTTTGATTTTGTCTCCAGTTAAGTTAAAGGGCTAATATCACGTTTTACTCCTTATTTGCTTTGGTTGTGCACCGTTGGAGTCTAGTATCATTTAAATTAATTAGCTTCAATTACGTTGTTGCTTGATTCCCCCTTTCATGTATTGAATCTATTTGTGGGTTGATACTCGGCCTGAGGTCATGGGCTAATAGGAGAAGATTAAGAAAAGAATTGCACTTTGGGCCGTGGAGGTTTGGAGTTTAAACGTTGAATAAAATATGAACATCCATAGTTTTTTTTTAGTTTATTAAAGCCCTTTGAAATAATTTGAGGCGTGTCATGCCAAATAAAATCCCAAAACTCATGGCCCTCACCTAATTAACTTTAAACCTTAGAATTCGAGGCATGCCATTTAGCAAATTTCCATGGCCCTCGCAAACTTAACAACGCGTAGTTGCTTTAGGCCCGTTATTTTAATAACATTACCTTCCTAAATTTGGGTGTGCATTTCATGTGACCCAAATCCAAATCTTAATAATATTGAATAAAATGTGTTTCGGATTGCTGGTGCATTTCATGTAACGCTGTCCAAAGACATGTTTTAGACGATGTTAAAGCTTCTTTAAAGTAAATAAAAGTGGTTATAAAGTTAAAATCAAACCATAGGCTAAAACATATATTAAAATCAGACAATAGGCCAATTGCAATAGTTTAAGCGACCGTACTAGAACTACGGAATTCGGGGGTGCCTAACACCTTCCCTCATGTTAACATAATTCCTTATTTAGAATTTTCGGTTCGCAGACTTCAAAAGTAAAGTCAAAATCTTCCTCGATTTGGGATTTAAAATAGACCGGTAACTTAGGACACCAAAAACAAACCTATCCCAAGTGGCGACTCTGAACAAAAATAAATAAATAATCATATTTCGAATAATGTCACTTAAACTGGAAAAACTCCCTTATATACTACCTTTTGAGGTGGTGTGTAAAAAAGGAGGTGTGACAGCTCTAGCGACTCTGCTGGGGATCAAAACCCAGAACTTCGATTCTGGGTTCAAAAATTCGAGCTTAGAATAGCTGTTTTAGTTGACTTTATTTGTTATATGATTTTTGTACATTTTTAGCCTAATATGCTAAATGTCATTTTTTACCGCTTTGATATTTTGTGAACTGTATATAAACTGCTATGAAACCCTCCTCTCTCTGAGTCTTCTAAATCATCTGGGAAGGGTGCACTTCGTGTAACTTCTCTTCTTTTAGTGTCATAAATAATTTTAGAATGAGGTTCGAACAAGTTGCAAAGTCGGTGAAGCTTCTGTATTCCCGGTACACTGCCCCCCCCCCCCCCCCCCCCCCCCCCCCCGCGGCTCGAGCTATCTCCTCGGGTAAGCCAGGTCTAGAACAATACATCCATGTTTTAAACCTAGTATAACATAGCCTCATGTCAGATCCCTAGTAGGTATGTTTGTTTGCATCACGTGCATTTGACTTTTGAGACTCAACACAGGGGTTGGGTCTGTCTAGGACAGGTGTACCCGAATTAAAAAGACCATCATGATGCATCTTACGTGCTACTTGCGCATCGGTTTGTTTCGGCTTGCATGTTGACCGACTCCTAGAATAGAGGAAGAAAATAAAAAAAATAAAAAGAAAATTAGAAAAAAAGTGAGAGGTTGGTATTTAGAATATTCTGAAACTCTGTCAAAGTTCTGGAAAAAAAAAAAGAAAAAGAAAAAGTCATTTCAAAATGAGCCAAAATTTCAAGTGTCATGATTCCCCTGTTCCGTCAAAACTGACTGAACTACGCGGGTTTGATTCTCACCGGATGTGAGATACGTAGGCAAACCTTATCGGCTCCGAACCCAATTTTTAAAAAAAATCCAAAAATATTTTCCTTTAGTTCCTTCTTTAGAAATATATCCTTAGAAAATTCAAAAAAAAAAAGTAGTTTTTTTTAAACTCAAAAATGGTTTCCTTCCTTATAATGTCTTTCATACGAAAAAAGAAAAATCAATAAAAATCAAAATCTAAAAATACGGGTTTCCTTCATTTTGAAGTATTTTTCCAAAAAATAAAATCCAAAAAAAAATACTACATAGATGTCTTCCTTTCATAAATGTCGATGTAAAAATGTTTTTTTTGAAAAATTGAAGTCCAAAAAATATTTTTGCTTTTCTTTAGAAGTACTTTTGTAAATAAATAAAAGCTCAGAAATTCAAAATATTTTTCTTTAAAAAGTCCTCTTTCAAAAATTAAGAAGTTACATCCAAAATCCAAAAATATAATTTCTTTCTTCCCTAGAAAAAGAGAAAATAAATGAAAATTTAAAAAATATTTTCTTTTAACTTTTGAAATTCCCAAAGTTGAAATCAAAATAAAAGGAATTTTAAGAAGTCGTTCTTTCAAAAATTAAAAATCGAAATAAAAAATCCAAAACAAAAAATATTTTCTTCTTTTAAAGCATTTCTTTCGAAATTTTCAAAAAAAAGAGTTAGCTTATTTACTTCATTCTCGATCTTTCCGAACTACGTAAGATCTGATTCATGCGGGGTCATGATACGTAGGCAATCCCCAACAGATTCGATCATAGCTATAAAGTAAATTGAGTGAAAAATAAACTTAAAAAAAAAAGAGAAAGAAAAATTGAATGAAAAAAGAAAAAGAAAATTAGTGAAAAAAAGAGTAACAAAAAATAAAAGAGCGACAAAAACAAAAAGAAAAGAGGGTGCAAAAATAAAAGAGCGGCGAAAACGAGATCAAAAAAAATCAAGAATGATTAAAAAGAGAGCAGAAATGAAGAAAAAAGAGGTAAAGTTAGTTAAGACTAGGATGAAACATGCAACCGTTCAAATATACGGTAGAGGCATTTAACTGTTAGGTGCATTGCATCCCAACATGCGATTTCCTATATGTTAAATATTTCAAAACTAACAAGGTTGTTGGATGTCCAAATTAGCCTGGTTTTGGTGGTTGGCTTTGTTGGTAGTCTAGCCTCCCCTTCTTCAAAAGATCCAAAGGCACAGATGACCTCCGCAAGAAATCTACCGATCATCAGTCCTGAGGATAGAACAGCATCGGCTATTCTGCAGCTACAATCAGCAGTTGCTGAAGAGAATAAGATGTTTGCGTCTCCGCATATGGGAAATGTGGGACGCCTGGTCTAATGGTAGGGAACCGCCAAATGCAATCCCTGGGTTCCCTGAAATGATCCGCAGGTCAGGTAAGGTCACCAATGCCACTGTGCCTAACCCGCTCATCCCATGCGGGCACCATCCAATGCCCTTCAATGATCCTAGTATGCCTTCTATGGTTCACCCACAGGCACCGGCTTCAAGGGCCTCGCCTCCAATGTTCACATTTCAGGGTCCACAGCTTCAACCGGAAATAACATATGTGACCCCATACTCCTTCACTCAACCTTTGCAATATGATCTCTCGGGGGAGCAAGAAAAGGTTGTTAAAAATCCTGAGCGGGGGGAAATGGCTTGGAAGATTAAGAGCCTGGAACAAATCCTAAAAAACATGCAAGGTTTGAGTGGACAAAAGAGTGTCTCATACTCTGACCTCTGTATGTTTCCCCATGTCCACTTGCCATGCGGCTTCAAGATGCCAAAATTTAAAAAGTACAACGGGCATGGAGACCCGGTCGCTCATCTAAAATGATACTGTAACCAGTTGAGGGGTGTTGGTGGAAAAGAAGAGCCGCTAATGGCCTATTTTGGGGAAAGCCTCCCTGGAATCGCTTATGAGTGGTATACGGATCAAGAAATTGCTCATTGGCACGTGTGGGATGATATGGCACGAGATTTTGTCCGCCAATTCCAGTATATTGTGGATATCGCACCCGATAGAAATACTGTCCAATTTGAAAAAAAAAACCGCGGAAAGCTTTCATGAATATGCTGTCAAATGGCATCAGCAAGCTACCAGGGTAAAGCCTTCAATGGACAATATTGAAATGGTCACGGTCTTACTATAGGCCCAAGAGGCTGACTACTTCCAGAACATGATGTCTGTTGTGGGTAAGCCATTTGCTGAGGTTATCAAAATCGTGGAAATGTTTGAAAACGATTTTAAAACAGGTCGAATATTGAGTCATGCTTATTTTAAGGCCACATCACAGTCTTCTCAGAATGGTTCGGAGGGTTTGATAAACAGAAATGGGAGTGAAGAGGGAGTCATGATGGTTTCAAGCTCGAAAAGGGCCCGCAGTTCATTCAGCCAATCATATGTGCCTCCTATGGTCCCACCACACTATTATCCCCTTCAAGATGTTGCCTATGTCGTGGCACCGCCTCCCTATGCGGTGATGAACGCGCAACTTTGCATGCGGCCACAACATTATGCACAAAATCGAGCTCTACCTACCATAAATGCCCATCCTTACCAAGCTCCATATAATCCCCAATCAAATGTTCCCCAATACAATCCTCTCCCAAGAGAGCCTTTCAAAAAGAATCAGTTCACCCCTATTGGTGAATCGTATTCAAGCTTGTTCCAAAAGCTAGTCAGGCGAGGTTTCCTGCAACTAGTGGCCCCAAACCGGCCAAATCCCGAGTCCCCTCACACCGAGCTGATGCTAGATGTGAATACCACTCTGGAGCAATGGGACATAGTACAGAGGACTGTTGGACCCTCAAAAGGGCGGTTGAAGATTTGGTCAAAGCTGAAAGAATTGGTTTTTAGGGTGAAGAAGCTCCTAATGTGATGAACAATCTGTTGCCTGCCCACAACATTGGGCCAATAGTCATGAATGATTTGTGAAGCTGAGGAATTTGATCTGGCACTAAAGGCCATTGCAGCCATCGCCGAGACAGAAGAAAAGCCAAAAAATGATCGTTAAGTATGAAAGTTCCCCATCAAACGGGAGTCTCGGTAGCCAGTCTTGCTATCCTTTCTGTGTCTGGATTATTTCAGGGTGTGATCCGGATGTTTTACTTTATTGTCTTACTTTCCGGTGTAAACCCTTCTATCTTAAAAAAAATTGAAAAAAATAATAATCAAAAATCAAATGAAATTAATATTTCATTGTCCATGAATGTCTCTTTTCTTAATCTTGTCATTTTTCTTATTCTCTTTTTAGTTCTTTTAAATGCAGATTTTAATAACATGACATGCTTGCGGACTTTATGCCTCGATCCTGAAAGCTGTCAGACCTCGAAATAATGAATCAAGGATTAGATCTCAATGAGGATAAAGTTTAAGGAAATAAAACGAAGTGTTGGAACAAATAAAGGAAAATTTGGTTCCAGATTGGAAAGGTCCATACATTACAACAAGAGTATTGCCCAAAAGAGTGCGTCGTACTTGGGGCGCACCGAAGGAAATGTGCCTGAAATAACTGTCAATGCAAATGCAACCCAAAGGTACTCTGATTGATCCTCCATATAGTGTTAATATTCTCCGGTTGGGATGACGAATGTTTTCATTCTCGCAACCCAAACACTATCAACCCTTTGCAAACCCTTTGAGCCAGTTACTCTTCTTTGATTACTCTCTTTGGAACCTGTAAGTGTGATCTAAAAAAAAGATAAAAATGAAAAAAATATATATATAAAAAAAAAAGCAAACAAAAGAAAGAAAAAGAAGGAGAAAACAAAGCAAAACAAAATAGAAGAAAAAACAAAAGAAAAAAAAAGAAAACAAAGTTTTCCTGAACTACGCGACTTGTTCCAAAAGGATACGTAGGAAGCCTCTCTCTGGAGTTCAGTCACACCAAAATAAAAATCCAAATTTCCCTAAAAACGAAATTGGGGCAGACGTTATAATGGTTTGGCGATGATCCCGCCCAAAAGGTTTCAAAGTTGTAATTCAATCCAAATTTTTTTTACCCCAAATTTTGTTCAAGTCCTTCTGATCAATCGGCAAAGAGGTTCAAACTGGGGGGATGGAGTTATTTGGATCTGATATAATAAAAATGGGAGGAATAAAATGAGAGAGTCTTACTGGTAAAAACCCACACGGGAACCGTTAGGCGATGGTAAGTAGAGAAAATCAAAATGAGAGAGTCTTGTTAGTAAAAACCCATACGGGCACTATCAGGCGATGGTGAGAAGAGAAATGAGAGAGGTCATCTAGTGAAAACATGCAAAGGGCCCCATTGATCGAAAAGAAGATCCTCACAACCATCGACATCGAAAAAATCCTAGAAAGGTTTCTCAAATTTTGAAGTAGAAGTTGTGATGAATTTTTGAGAGTCAGACGGTTTAAACAAATCAGGCATCCAGTCCAAAAGGCATGTCATGTTCATTGAAGTCCGTATATACTCCAGATAAGTCCTTCTTTCCTCTCCCCAAAAGGGATACCTCTCATTTAAATTCATTGTCCTGTCCATTAATTATTTTTCTTTGAATCACTTTCGGTCTAACTCTATTCCGGAACTGAGACAAAGAAGGGATGGCAAGACTGATTTATAGGGCTTTCGTTTGACACAAGCCAATGTGCAAAAAGGCACCCAGCCTCATCAGGGCATCAAGTCGACCCCGACTAGCCATGGTGGCCGATGCTTAGAAATCTAAACTCTTGGAAAGAGAAAATCAAATGGAGCGCGTACAAAGGCAAATAAAGTTAAAAAAGTTGAGTCCCACGTAGCTAACCATCTCGGCAAAAGTTTGAAAAGTCAAGGTACCAAAATGATCTGAAACTAAAGTTGGAAGAAAGAAGCCAGAAATGAAAGGCCTACGAAGGTGAAATAAGTTAGAAAGGTTAAGTCCCGCGCGACTAGCCATTGCAGCAAAGTTTGAGGAGCCAAAAGTTCCCCAATGTTCCGAAGAAAAGAAAAGAAAAAAAAAAGGAAAAAGAAAGTCAAAAAGGAAAGGCCTACGAAGGCAAAATAAATTTCAAAAGGTTGAGTTCTACCGACCAATCATCATGACAAAGTCTAGAATAGCCGGAGTTTTCTCGAGAGACAGAAATGCAATCGGTGTTAAGGAAGCAACCAGTTGCAGTTGAAAAGGCCGAAATCAAGTGATCAAAACAATCAAGGCCAGAAAACCAACCACCGTTTCAAACTAACAATTGTTCTTTGTTTCAAAAATCGAAACAGGTGCAATCCAAGCAACCGTGCAAGAAGTAGGTGCAACCAAAAAGGGAAAAAAATACGCAAGTGCTGAAACAGCTTTGCAGCAAAGAATCAATCCAAAAAGGGAAGTTTCCTCCAAGTTATTTCCTGCATTTTATTTTTTAAAAAAATTTTAAAAAAAATGAGAAATAAGAATAAAATCCAAACAAAAAAGTTATTTTAGAATCCCCAGTATCAATCTTTTACTTTTGTTTGCCAACATTAGGGCTCCAATCCCTAAGTTGGGCTTTTTAGACATAGGGCCTCCATTCCCTAGTCGCCTTTTGCCAACATTAGGGCTCTAATCCCTGATTTGAGCCTTTTTAAACATAGGGCCTCCATTCCCTAGTCTCCTTTTTCCAACATTAGGACTCCAATCCCTGAGTTGTGCCTTCTTAAACTTAGGGCCTCCATTTCCTAGTCGCTTTTTTACCAGCATTAGGGCTCAAATAACTGAGTTGTGCCTTTTTAGACATAGGGCCTTCATTCCCTAGTCGCCTTTTGCCAACATTAGGGCTTCCAATCCCTGAGTTGAGCCTTTTAGAAGTAGGGACTTCATTCCCTAGTCTCCTTTTGCCAACATGAGGGCTCCAATCCCTGAGTTGAGCATTTTTAGACATAGGGCCACTATTCCCTAGTCGCCTTTTGCCAACATTAGGGCTCCAATCCCTGATTTGAGCCTTTTAGACATAGGGCCTCTATTCCCTAGTCGCCTTCTGACAACATTAGCGCTCCAATCCTTGAGCTGAGCCTTTTAGACATAGGGCCTCCATTCCCTAGTCGCCTTTTGCCAACATTAGGGCTCCAATCCCTGAGTTGTGCCTTTTAGACATAGGGCCTCCATTCCCTAGTCACCTTTTTTTCCAACATTAGGGCTCCAATCCTTGAGTTGTGCCTTTTAGACATAGGGTCTCCATTCCCTAGATGCCTTTTTTGCCAACATTAGGGCTCCAATCCCTAATTTGTGCCTTTTTAGATATAGGGCCTCCATTTCCTAGTCGCCTTTTGCCAACATTAGAGCTCCAATCCCTGAGTTGTGCCTTTAAGACATAGGGCTTCCATTCCCTAGTCGTCTTTTGCCAACATTAGGGCTCCAATCCCTGAGTTGTGCCTTTTAGACATAGGGCCTCCTTTCCCAGCCGCCTTTTTTGCCAACATTAGTGCTCCAATCCCTAAGTTGTGCCATTTTAGATATAGGGCCTCCATTTTATAGTCGCCTTTTGCCAACATTAAGGCTCTAATACCTGAGTTGTGCCTTTAAGACATAGGGCCTCCATTCCCTAGTCGCCTTTTGCCAACATTAAGGCTCCAATCCCTTAGTTGTGCCTTTCTAGACAATGGGCCTCCATTCCCTAGTCATCTTTTCCAACATTAGAGCTCCAATACATGAGTTGAGTTTTTTTTAAACATAGGGCCTCCATTCCCTAGTCGCCTTTTGCCAACATTAGGACTTTAATCCCTGAGTTGTGCCTTTTTAGACATAGGGCCTCCATTCCCTAGTCGCATTTTGCCAATATTAGGTGTCCAATCCCTGAGTTGAGCTTTTTAAACATAGGGCCTCCATTCCCTAGTTGCCTTTTTCCAACATTACGGATCCAATCCCTGAGGTTTGCCTTTTCAGACATAGGGCCTCCATTCACTAGTCGCCTTTTGCCAACATTAGGTCTCCAATCCCAGAGTTGAGCCTTTTAGACGTAGGGCCTCCATTCCCTAGTCGCCTTTTGCCAACATTAGGGCTCCAATCCCCAAGTTGAGCCTTTTTAGACATAGGGCCTCCATTCCCTAGTCGCCTTTTGCCAACATTAGGGATCTAATCCCTGAGTTGGGCCTTTTAGACATAAGGCCTCCATTCCGTAGTCGCCTTTTTCCAATATTAGGGCTCCAATCCTTGAGTTGAGACTTTTAGACATAGGGCCTCCATTCTCTAGTCGCCTTTTGCCAACACTAGGGCTCTAATCCCTGAGTTGAGCCTTTTTAGACATAGGGCCTCGATTCCCTAGTCGCCTTTTGCCAATATTAGGGCTCCAATCCCTAAGTTGTGCTTTTTAGACATAAGGCCTCCATTCCCTCGTCCCCTTTTGCCAACATTTGGACTCCAATCCTGGAGTATAGCTTTTTTAGACATAGGGCCTCCATTCCATAGTTTCCTTCTGCCAACATTAGGGTTCCAACCCCCGAGTTTAGCTTTTTAGATATAGGGCCTACATTCCCTAGTCGCCTTTTGCCACCATTAGGGCTCTAATCCCTGAGTTGAGCCTTTTTAGACATAGGGCCTCTATTCCCAAGTCTCCTTTTGCCAACATTAGGGCTCCAATCCCTGAGTTGTGCCTCTTTAGTCATACGGCCTCCATTCCCTAGTCACCTTTCGCAAACATGAGGGCTCCATTCCCTTAGTTGAGCATTTAGACATAGGGCCTCCATTCCCTAGTAGCCTTTTGCCAACATTAGGGCTCCAATCCCTGAGTTGTGCCTTTTAGACATTGGGGCTCCATTCCCTAGTCGCCTTTTTTGCCAATATTAGGGCTCCAAACCCTAAGTTATGCCTTTTAGATATAGGGTCTCCATTCCCTAGTCGCCTTTTTTGCCAATATTAGGGCTCCAAACCCTAAGTTATGCCTTTTAGATATAGGGCCTCCATTTCCTAGTCGCCTTTTGCCTTCAATAGAGCTCCAATCCATGAGTTGTGCCTTTAAGACATAGGGCCTCCATTCCCTAGTCGCCTTTTGCCAACATTAGGGCTCCAATCCCTGAGTTGTGCCTTTTAGACATAGGGCCTCCATCCCTAGTCGCCTTTTTTGCCAACATTAGGGCTCCAATCCCTGAGTTGTGCCTTTTAGAAATTGGGCCTCCATTCCTAGTCGCCTTTTTTGACAACATTAGGGCTCCAATCCCTGAGTTGTGCCTTTTTAGATATAGAGCCTCCATTCCCTAGTCACCTTTTGCCGACATTAGGGCTCCAATACCTGAGTTGTGCCTTTAAGACATAGGGCCTCCATTCTCTAGTCGCCTTTTGCCAACATTAGGGCTCCAATACCTTAGTTGTGACTTTCTATACAATGGGCCTCCATCACCTAGTAACATTTTGCCAACATTAGGGCTCAAATACATGAGTTGAGCTTTTTTTTAAACATAGTGCCTCCTTTCCCTAGTCGCTTTTTGCCAACATTAAGGCTCCAATCCCAGAGTTGAGCCTTTTTTAGACATAGTGCCTCCATTCCCTAGTCGCCTTTTGCCAATATTAGGGCTCTAATCCCTGAGTTGAGCTTTTTAGACATAGGGCCTCTATTCCCTAGTTGCATTTTTCCAACATTAGGGATCTAATCCCTGAGGTTTGCCTTTTTAGACATAGGGCCTCTATTTCGTAGTCGCCTTTTGCCAACATTAGGGCTCCAATCCCTGACTTGAGCTTTTTAGACGTAGGGCCTCCATTCCCTAGTCACCTTTTGCAAACATTAGGGCTCCAATCCATGAGTTGAGCCTTTTTAGACATAGGCCTCCATTCTCTAGTCGCCTTTTGCCAACATTAGGGCTCCAATCCCTGAGTTGTGCCTTTTAGACATAAGGCCTCCATTCCCTAGTCGCCTTTTTTCCAATATTAGGGCTCCAATCCCTGAGTTGATCCTTTTAAACATAGGGCCTCCATTTCCTAGTCACCTTTTGCCAATATTAGGGCTCCAATCCCTGAGTTGTGCCTCTTTAGTCATACGGCCTCCATTCCCTAGTCACCTTTCGCAAACATGAGGGCTCCATTCCCTTAGTTGAGCATTTAGACATAGGGCCTCCATTCCCTAGTCCCCTTTTGCCAACATTTGGACTCCAATCACTTAATTGAGCCTTTTTAGACATATAGCCTCCATTCCCTAGTTGCCTTTTTCCAACATTAGGGTTTCAATCCCCGAGTTGAACTTTTTACACATAGGGCCTCCATTCCCTAGTCGCCTTTTGCCAACATTAGGGCTCCAATCCCTGAGTTGAGCCTTTTTAGACATAGGGCCTCCATTCCCTAGTCTCATTTTGCCAACATTAGGGCTCCAATCCCTAAGTTGTGCCTTTTTAGACATAGGGCCTCTATTCCCTAGTCACCTTTCGCCAACATTAGGGCTCTGATCCCAGAGTTGAGCCTTTTTAGAAATAGGGCCTCCATTCCCTAG
This sequence comes from Nicotiana glauca, assembly GCA_026770625.1. Lineage (NCBI taxonomy): Eukaryota > Viridiplantae > Streptophyta > Magnoliopsida > Solanales > Solanaceae > Nicotiana > Nicotiana glauca. The sequence goes on from MU706082.1 coordinate 201,302, forward strand.
TCTCCTTTTGCCAACATTAGGACTTCAATCTCTGAGTTGAGCCTTTTTAGACATATGGCCTCCATTCCCTAGTTGCCTTTTACCAACATTAGGGCTCCTATCCCTGAGTTGAGTCTTTTAGACGTAGAGCCTCCATTCCCTAGTCGCCTTTTTCCAACATTAGGGCTCCAATCCGTGAGTTGAGCATTTTTAGACATAGGGCCTCCATTCCCTAGTCGCCTTTTGCCAACATTAGGGCTCCAATCCCTGAGTTAAGCCTTTTTAGACATAGGGCCTCCATTTTCTAGTCGCCTTTGGCAACATTAGGGCTCCAATCCCTGAGTTGAGCCATTTTAGACATAGGGCCTCCATTCCTTAGTCGCCTTTTTAGACATAGGGTCTCCATTCCCTAGTCGCCTTTTTTTTCAACATTAGGACTTCAATCGCTGAGTTGAGACTTTTTAGACATAGGGCCTCAATTTCTTAGTCGCCTTTTTCCAATATTAGGGCTTCAGTCCCTGTGTTGAGCCTTTTTAAACATAGGGCCTCCATTCCCTAGTAGCCTTTTTTCCAACATTAGGGCTCGAATCCCTGAGTTGAGCTTTTTAGACTTATGGCCTCCATTCCCTCGTCACCTTTTCGCCAACATTAGGGCTCCAATCTCCGAGTTGACATTTTTAGATAAAGGGCTCCATCCCCTGATCCTTTCCCTTTTAGATAGATGCAACCCTTATTTTATTTGCTTTAAAAAAAATAGTTTAGACTTTTGTTACGAATAACTCAAGAAATTTTTCTAGTTTAAACTAGCGTAGAAATTTTCGCCCGTTTGTTTATTTTGTTGTCTGAACAGGTTTTACCTCGAGGCACTGGATTCGAGACGATCAAAAGAATGAGTCTCAATCCAAAATAAAGAAAAAGTAGAAAAAGAACAAAAAAGAAGTGAACTCAAAGTGCTAAAGTGGAGAAGGCCGCGGACTGCTCAAAATATGATTGAAGTCACAAGCTTTGCGTGTCCAGCCTTGATCCAAAGCCGAAGAAAGAACCAGCACCTATAGCTAACGAGCATCAAGATTCAGGTCGGAGTCTGCAGCAAGACCTAGCCAAGACTCAAGTTCAAGCTCCAAGAGATTTATAGATAGGAATCTTGTAACTCGTAGCTGATAGGCTTAGTTAGTCTTTTTAATTTTGATTTTGATGTAATAAACGGGACCGCGAACCGGAACCTCGACGAAACCTCGCTCGGCTCTCAACCTTGGCACTCCATCACCTCATTCACTTCTAAACTACACGTGACCTGATTCCTTTATAGCCAAGTATATGTAGGCAGCTCAGATACCAGGGCTCGATTACATTCTCCTTTCTTTTAGTATTTGATTTTCCTAAATAAGGGTCGGGTCAAAAACCCTTCTAGTCATTCTTTGTCTGAAAACTCTTCGCGTTTCCAGGAAAAGAGGGGCAGCTGTAGACATGTGATTTTTGACCCTCCCCGAAATTTCACCCATTCTAGCATGTAAATATTTAGTTTAGGCCTAATTTTGACTCTTTTACTTTATTGCGTCACAATTAATAAAATTTAAAAAAAAAAATATTTAGTTTACGTATCTTTCGTAAATTTAAATAAAAAATATACAAAAATAGTAGCTTATCTTTATTTTTATATAATCTTGAAAACATAAAAAATAGTTTTATATTTTATAGTTTAGTTCAATTATTTAAAATTAGTTTTATATTTTAATATTATAATTGCACATAATTTTAGATGGAGGAATTAGTTTTTAGGTTGGTTTATCCTGTCTTATAAGTCTTGTAATCCATTTTTTTAGTCTTTGGCCCAATTTTCTAGCCCATAATTCCTAGGCCCATACCCCTAACTTAATCTCTGCCCTATATAATACTACCTACACCTAAAATATAGACTAACACCTAAGGCACCCTAAATATTGAATCAGCCGCAGATCCCAATTCCCAAAGGAGTCAAAACCTAGCACCCATTTTTTGGAGAATGAATTCCTTTTTCTGAAAACAAAGGAAAAAATGGCAGCCTAGGGGTTTGATCGAACAATTTTAGAAAAAAGGCTCTCGATTTTCTCTCTCTCAATTTCTCAGATTTCGCTTTTGTTCCTTCTTCTCCCTTTTCTGGTATCAAAAACCCAGCGACAAAATCATGGAAATGGTTTCACTTTGGTTGGATGTATTTTAACTTTTTGATTTCAAAAATTCTGAATTTTTAGTCGCCAATCAGAGAAGGTGGTTTTCTGTTGAGGTCATTTAGCTCAAGCTTTCCAGCGTCGATTTGAGGTTTTCGGTTTGAGATTCATCATTCAGTCGAGTTTGTTGTTCTAATCTTCTATTTTGTGACTGGGATTCTCGTTTAATCTATTTCAGAATCATTTTGGATTATTCTAAGGTTCATCTCTTCTCTTTCCTTGTTGTTTTGTTTTAAAATACTCTGTGATGTGAAGCATGGTATTAGTTCTTGACTCAATTGGCGTTAGTTTCTTGTCTGAGATGCATTGAAGCTAGTTCACGTTGCTCCATTTCTAAATATGCTCATGAAAGTTCATTTTATTATTTGAGTAGTGTAGGAATTATGTATTAGGATAGAATGCTTGTGTTAATATTAGTTTACTTATATCTTATACTACTTCCTTAGTCTATTCTTAAAAGTTTTGATTTTAAAAAAAAAGGAAGCTTCTGGTTGTAGAGTTGGCATTCATTTTCTTTGATTTTGTCTCCAGTTAAGTTAAAGGGCTAATATCACGTTTTACTCCTTATTTGCTTTGGTTGTTCACTGTTGGAGTCTAGTATCATTTAAATTAATTAGTTTCAATTACGTTGTTGCTTGATTGCCCCTTTTGTGCATTGAATCTATCTGTGGGTTGATACTCGGCCTGAGGTCATGGGCTAATAGGAGAAGATTAAGAAAAGAATTGCACTTTGGGCCATGGAGGTTTGGAGTTTAAATGTTGAATAAAATATGAACATCCATAGTTTTTTTTAGATTATTAAAGCCCTTTGAAATAATTTGAGGCGTGCCATACCAAATAAAATCCCAAAACTCATGGCCCTCACCTAATTAATTTTAAACCTTAGAATTCGAGGCATGCCATTTAGCAAATTTTCATGGCCCTCGCAAAAGTTAACAACGCGTAGTTGCTTTAGGCGCATTATTTTAATAATATTACCTTCCTAAATTCAGGTGGGAATTTCATGTGACCCAAATCCAAATCTTAATAATGTTAAATAAGATGTGTTTTGGATTGCGGGTACATTTCATGTGACGCGGTCCAAAGACATATTTTAGACGACGTTAAATCTTCTTTAAAATAAATAAAAGCGGTTATAAAGTTAAAATCAAACCATAAGCTAAAACATGTATTAAAATCAGATAATAGGCCAATTGTAACAGTTTAAGTGACCGTGCTAGAACTACGGAATCCGGGAATGCCTAACACCTTCCCTCGGGTTAACAAAATTCCTTATTCAGAATTTTTGGTTCGCAGATTTCAAAAGGAAAGTCAAAATCTTCCTTGATTAGGGATTTAATATAGACCGGTGACTTAGGACACCAGAAACAAACATATCCCAAGTGGCGACTCTGAGCAAAAATAAATAAATAATCTCATTTCGAATAAAGTCACTTAAATTGGAAAAACTCCCTTATACACTACCTTTCGGGGTGGTGTGTAAAAAAGGAGGTGTGACAATACAATATAATCCAGAAATGCAACTGAACCCAACCAGAATTCACACTTCAAGAACTTAGCATATGACTGACTATCCCTCGGAGTCTGAAGAACTACTCTAAGGTGCTACTCGTGCTCCTCCTGGCTGCAGGAATATATCAATATATCATCAATGAAAACTATCACGAATGAATCCAAATAAGGCATGAACACTCGGTTCATCAAGTCCATGAAAGTTGCTGGGGCATTCGTCAACCCAAATGACATAACCAAGAACTCATAATGCACATACCGAGTGCTGAAAGCTGTCTTAGGGACATTGGATGCCCTAATCCTCAACTGATGGTATCCAGATCGCAAGTCAATCTTGGAAAATACCCTGGCACCCTGAAGCTGGTTGAACAAATCATCAATCCTCAGTAGTGGATACTTATTCTTGATCGTTACCTTGTTCAATTGCCGGTAATCAATATACATTCTCATTTACCCATCCTTCTTCTTGACAAATAACACCTGTGCACCCCAAGGTGAGACACTGGGTCTAATGAAACCCTTCTCAAGCAAATCCTGCAACTGTTCCTTTAACTCTTTCAACTCCGGCGGGGCCATACGATATGGCGGAATAGAAATGGGCTGAGTGCCCGAAGCCAAATAAATGCAGAAATTAATATCCCCATCGGGTGGCATCCCCGACAGTTCTGAAAGGAAAAACTCAAGAAACTCGCAAACCACGGGCACAGAATCAATCGGGGGAACCTCGGTACTGGAATCACGAACATAAGCCAAATAGGCCAAATACCCTTTCTCAACCATACGCCGAGCCTTCATGTACGAGATAACAATGCGTGTAGAATGACCAGGAGTCCCTCTTCACTCTAAACGGGGCAAATCTGGTAAGGCTAAGGTCACGGTCTTGGCATGGCAGTCCAAGATAGCATGATATGGGAATAACCAGTCCATCCCCAATATAACATCGAAGTCGACCATGTCTAAAATCAACAAATCAACACGGGTCTCAAGACCCCCAATCACCATAACACAAGATCGATGGACTCGATCAACCACAATAGAATCACCCACCGGTGTAGACACATAAATAGGAATACTTAGTGGATCACTAGGCATGACCAGGTACAGTGCAAAATAGGATGACACATACGAATTCGTAGACCCTGGATCAAATAGCTCTGAAGCATCTCTATCATAAACCAGAATAGAACCGGTAATGACTGCATCAGAAGACTTAGCCTCTAGCCTGGCTGGAAGAGCATAACATCGGGGCTGGGCCCCACCACCCTGAACTGCCTCTCTGGGACGGCATGCTGCTAGCTGGCCTCCACATCTGGCGGCCTGAGCTCTACCTCTAAGACCTCTACCTCCACCTCTAGAACCTCTACCCCCCACCTCTAGCTAGTTGGGTAGGCTGTGGAACATCTGGTGCATGTACTATAGCACGAGAACTTTACTGTGGAGAACTGCTCAAAGCTCGAGGGAAATACCTAGCAATGTGCCTCGTGTCGCCACAAGTAAAACAAGCCCTTAGCGAACGGCCCTGGAAACTTTGAAGCGGCGATGCACTAACAGGTGCTGATGATGTACTATAAGGCTGCTGATCAGAATAATGCGGCTAAGAACCACGACCACCTGAAGTACCATGGGAGACCTAGAGATCTAACTGAAAGGGCCTAGGAATATAGCCTCTACCATATGAATCTCTACCTCCAGACGAGGTACCATTGAATCTATCGAAATGACGGGGCCTCTTGTCTCCCCCATGACCACCCCCCTGCGATAGTACCATCTAAATCCTCCAGGCCATATTGGCCGCCTCCTGAAAAGCGATATCACTCCCCACCTCTCTAGCCATCTAGAGACGAATCGGCTGAATCAGACCATTAATAAACATCCTCACTCTCTCTCTCTCTCTCGGTGGGAAGTATGACAAGAGCATGGCGTGCTACATCGATAAACCTGGTCTCATACTGAGTGACTATCATGGAACCCTGCTGAGGGCGCTCAAACTGCCTCTGAAAGGCCTCTCACTGAGTAACTGATAACTATGAACTGTACATGTTTTATACCCCTTCTTACCTGAGCTTTGTGCATAAATTGCTTTAGATTAGTCCTGAATTGCTTACAAGTTGCGCTTGATTGCAGGTTTGAGCGACTAGATGATAAATATCACAAATCGGCTCAAAAAGGAGTGAAATTTTCCAAGCATCAAAAGATGATTGAAAGTGGGAAATAGGTGACCTGCGCGGACCGCACTGTTTTGATGTGCGACCACACAGGAAAGTTCTGAAAGCTTCCAAGTTCAAGCCTGACCTGCACGGTCCGCACTGCTTTGCCACGCAGCCGTGCAGGAAAGTTCAGAGAACCATCAAAAGTGAAGAAGATCCACGCGGACCGCATCAATTTCCATGCGGACCGCATCCATTTCCACGTGGTCCACACTGATAAGTGATCAGAGGCTCAGCAATTCAAGGTAAAGTCCCATGCAGCCGCACACTAAAGCAGTGTGGTCCGCGTGGGTAAAAGTTTAGAGAGTCAACAATGGGACAAATTCTACTGTGCGACTGCGCACCCTTTCCACGCGCTCCGCATGACTCAACCTATGCGGCCGCGTGGCATTTCTATGCGGTCTGCATCCCCAAGTCCAGAAGCACAGATCTGAAGACCATTTTCCCTACACGGTCGCATGTCATTTCTATGCGGTCCGCGCCAGACCCTCAGGGGTATTTTTGTCTGGTTTTTCCTGTGTAGTATAAATAGAACATTTTACTTTTTTAGGTGAAGTTTTTGGAATCTGTTTTAGCAGTTGAGCACGAGACACTTCTTATTAGCCTACTTTAGGCAATTTTCTCTTGTAATTAATGTGGATTCAAGTTGATTAAGCTTGTAGTTAATGATTATGTTAATTTCTTCAAGTATTTCTTCTATTTCTACTTCTTCCATTTCTAGCTAAACCCATTAGCTAGGGTTGTGGCTCAACCCTAGTGTGGGTAATTAATGGGTGTTTTTGCTTAATGCTTGGATGATGTTGGGTGTTTGGTATTTGGGTTGATTGTATGTTTTCACTTGGATTTGGTGGTTGCAAACACTAAGTCTAGCTTAGTGGGTCTTGACTCTTCTTGAGAAAGAGAGTCTATGACCTCACAATTAACCCAACAAGGATTTGGGATGGACCCATGAGAATGGTAGTCCCAAGTAACAGGTTAAACCTCGAGAGAGTAACTACCCTACTTGAACCATTAGTTGCTTGGGCAAATTAGCCTACCCAATTGGTCTCGAGAGAGTCAATTGGGCAAAATCACTCTCTCTACCGAGAGGTGTGAGAGTGAATGCTAAGTGCAACGGTTATCCATATTTCCCTCAATTATCATCCTTGCATTAGAATTCTATACCCGTTAATTAGTCACCTAGGCAAGTGCTACAACCCTAGTGCTTTTCTCTTATTGCATACAAATAGCATCATTACTTAGCATAATTTAGTTTACAATTGTAGTTGATAAATTTAGTGGATAAACCAAAAATGATAGAAGCAAAATTAGGAGCCAAAACACCTTCCTAGACTTCACAAATACTCAACTCCCATAACTAGCTCCCTGAGGAAATTGACCCCGAAACCACTATCGGGTAAAAGTTATTAGCGCCCACTCTTCCCAAGGGTTGAGTCCGCACCGATCACTTTTTGGCGCCGTTGCCGGGGAGCTTACGGTGTTAACTATTTGTGTAGCTAGTTTTGTGTTTTGCTTCTCTTTCCTTCTTTTTACTAACATTATTTGTGTTGACCCAACAGGTACACATGGCTTTAAACGGGAATGTCCCTCTTGACAATGTGGTCGCGGGGGAGGAGGTTGATGAAGTTGAACAAGAGGAACTTCAGGTACCACAAATGCCACGGAGAGGTAGAAATGCTAATGCAAATCCTAATGATGCACTTCCAGACCCTCCTCCGCCTCCACCAAGAGTTGCTCCAAGGGTCCTTCCTAACCAAGGTTATGCAAGTGCCATAGTTCCTCCCCGAATCCGGGCGGGGAATTTTCAAATCACCAATGTTATGTTGACACTTCTCGAACAAAGAGGGTATTTTACGGGCGCCTCCGATCAAAATGCATACAAGCACTTGAAGGGGTTCGTAGATACTTGTTGGGGAAGTAAACAAACCAATGTGTCCGAAGATGCTTTGAGATTGAGGCTTTTCCCATTCTCTCTTCGGGGTAAAGCGCTCGATTGGTTGGAGAGATTACCGAATCATTCAATCACTACATGGGATGAATTGGCGGACAAGTTCATTGCCAAGTTCTTTTCTCCAAGTCATATGGCGGCGCTCCGTGATGAGATTTTGGCCTTCAAACAAGAACCAACGGAGCCTTTGCGTGAAATATGGGAGAGGTTTAGAACTATGGTAAAGGAGTGTCCAAATAATGATATGACCGATGTGATGATCCAACAAACATTCTATAGAGGCATCAACACAACAAACCAATGTATTGTGAACCAATTGGCGGGTGGAAATTTTATGAAGCTCTCGTACATTGAAGCATGTGAAGTGTTAGATGAAATGGCCGATACTTCTTCGGCATGGCAAAGTCGGGCGAATGTTCCTCAAGGTGATCCTAATGTTATACATTTGCATAAAGAGTTGCATGACCACGGTCAAGCCATTGCCGAACTTACAACAACAATGAACCAATTAGCAAAGGCGCAATTGCAACAAGTTCAAAACCCGCGCCAAGTCAATGCTATGGAAGGAGTAAATATGATGAAAAGAAGGCAAAGAGGGCAACAACAACAAGGGAATTGTGAAAATTATGATGATGGTAGTGGTTATTCAAATGAATGTTATGATGAGCAAAGTGAAGATTGTCAATATGTCAACAACTACCAAGGGAATAGAGGAAACCAAGGTAACCAACAATGGCGATCTCAAGGGAATTGGAATAATCAACAAGGAGGTGGCAATTGGAATAACAATAATCAATCACAAGGCGCCGGAAATTGGAATGGGAATAACCAAAACAACAATTGGGGGAATCAAGGCAACAATAGTGGTAATTGGAGTGGAAACAACAACAACAATTGGAACAATAACAATGGTCAAGGGGGATGGAACAACAATGGTGTCCAAGGAAATCGGGGGCAAGGCTTTCAAAGGCCCCCGATGTTTCAACAACCAAACAACCCGCCACCATATCAATCTCAAGGGTCGAGTTCTTCGGGCAATGAATTTGGGAGAATCGAGGTCATGTTTGAACAAATGATGAAGAGGATGCAAGACTCGGATGCACAATTGGCTTCACATAACACTTCCATTCGCAACTTGGAAATGCAACTTGGACAAATTTCACAAGCTTTAAATACTCACCCGAAGGGTGTGCTACCTAGTGACACGATAGTAAATCCTAAGGGTGGGCAAAACAACCATGTGATGGCGGTGACCACACGTAGTGGACGAGGCGGTGATGTGCATGCCTCAAGAGAGAATCAAGCCATAGTAGAGGAAGATGAGTTGCCCAATGTTGACATGCCTATGGGGGTTGATGATGTTGTGGAGACAAGTGCAAGAGATGAAGTGAGAATTGACATTCAAGAGATTGAGGAGGAGACTCAAGAGAACGTGAACCCGTCTAGGGAACATGTTATAGATATGCCCGAGCCGGAGGTGCCCAAAGCCAAGGCACCTTTGCCTAGGCCTCCTCCGCCCTACCCTCAACGTTTGGCCAAACAAAAGAGTGATAACCAATTTAAGAAATTCATTGAGATGATGAAGAGTTTGACTATCAATGTGCCTTTGGTGGAGGCACTCGAGCAAATGACCGGGTATGCGAAATTCATGAAAGATTTGGTCACAAAGAAGAGATCAATGGAGTGTGAGACGATCAAAATGACCCATCAAGTGAGCGCAATTGTACACTCCATGGCTCCTAAGCTTGAGGACCCCGGTGCATTCACTATACCATGCACTATTGGAAGCGCCGACTTTGCAAAAGCCCTTTGTGACTTGGGGGCAAGCATCAACTTAATGCCATATTCAGTGTTCAAAACTTTGGGAATTGGGCAACCTCGCCCGACTTCAATGAGGCTCCAAATGGCGGATAGGTCTATGAAGCGGCCTTTGGGTATCATCGACGACGTCCTTGTTCGAGTTGATAAGTTCATCTTGCCGGCCGACTTCGTGATTCTTGATTGTGAGGTGGACTTTGAAGTCCCAATTATTCTTGGAAGGCCTTTCCTAGCAACAGGGAAGGCTTTGGTTGATGTCGAGGCGGGAGAGTTGACCTTCCGAGTTGGTGATGAAAAGGTAGTGTTCCATGTGTGCAAATCTATGAGGCAACCAAATAGTACCAAAGTTTGCTCGTTTGTTGACATTGTCACGGTGGTGATAGTGGATGACACAAGCACAATGATCAATGTTGAAGATCCACTTGAAGCGGTGCTTTTAAACATGGGGGCTAATGATGATTCCGGGAGAATTGAATGTGTAAATGCTTTGCATGGTGTGGGCTCATACTCTTATGAGCCTAGGAAGTTATCATTGTACCTTGAAAATCGCAAGACCCCTCCAACAAAGCCATCTATTGAGGAGCCGCCGGTGTTGGAGTTGAAACCACTTCCTCCTCCCCTCAGGTATGAATACTTGGGTCCTAATTTCACTTTGCCTGTTATTCTTTCGTCTTGCTTAACTAACTTACAGGTGGACGCCACTTTGGCGGTTTTACAAAAGCGCAAGCGGGGGATAGGATGGGCGTTGGTGGATATTCGGGGTATAAGCCCCGCCTTTTGCATGCATAAGATCATTTTGGAGGAAGATGCAAGGCCGTCGCTTGAGCACCAAAGAATACTAAATGAGGCTATGCAAGAGGTAGTCAAGAAGGAGATTATCAAGTGGTCGGATGCCGGTGTGGTCTACCCAATATCGGATAGTTGATGGACCTCCCCGGTCGAATGTGTTCCAAAGAAGGGGGTATCACGGTTGTCACAAATGCAAACAATGAATTGATTCTGACCCGCACGGTCACGGGTTGGAGGGTGTGCATGGATTATAGAAAGCTCAACAAGGTCACTAGGAAGGATCATTTCCCTCTACCATTTTTGGACGAAATGTTTGATCGTTTAGCGGGCCAGGCTTATTATTGCTTCCTTGATGGCTACTCGGGGTATAACCAAATTCTCATTGCCCCGTAGGATCAGGAAAAGACAACATTTACTTGTCCATATGGCACATTCACCTTCTCAAGGATGCCTTTTGGACTTTGTAATGCTCCAGCGACCTTCCAAAGATGCATGATGG